>JAQFXL010000488.1:0-20284 GCA_034693445.1 Edwardzetes edwardsi
CATGCAAGTCTAAGTGCGAACACAGCTTTAAGCTTAATACTTTTGAAGTGATCGGCGAATAATAGTCGCACTCATAACCACACAAAAGCCATTCTTTCAGGTATATCATCGATTCAGCGAAAATATAGCCAACCATATGTTATTCGGTGGTGTCTTTCTGGACAGCTCTGCCAATTCATTTTGCGTCGCTGGCTATGACTCAAAGGAATTGCATTGTTTCAGATCAGATACAACTCAAATACTCTGAACACTATTTCCGAATCAAAATACTATTAAATTATAATTTATTAAATGTTTTAATCAAAAACAGTATTTATATTGAATTTATTGAAAGCACTAAAACTCATCCTTCAAATCTGAATTCAGTTTTTTGATTAGATTTGACGATAATTTGAATAAATTGATGAAATAAAAGTCATTTGAATCTTCATTTGCCTCAGATTTTGACAAAATTTCAAAGTTATCACAAACTTTCTTCAAAAGGGATAAACTCTTTTTGAAATCATTTCGACAGATATCGTGAAACGAATTCATGGCTTCGATTGTCTTTTCAATCACTTCATTGTCTCCAGAAATGAGTAAATTTGGAATTGACTGACAAAAGCCTTCTTCAACAATGGCTTCACTCAAATCAATTTCTTGGTATTGTTTGAGTTTGATTTGACTCAACTCATCGTTTGCCGCATATTTTGATGTCAACTGTCTTTCAAGATATAAGTCATTCAAAAGTGTCACTACTTTTATACTCAATTTAATTGAATTAAAATCCGATTCTTTGAAGAATTGCTGGAAAATAGAGAGACCGCCGTATTCTTTGATTAAAGATTTCTGAGCGCTCGGGAATTGTCTGACCAAACAAGAGATGGCAAACAAACATTTCTTCCTCACATCAAACGAAGAATCAGATTTTAGTAATAATAAGAGTTGTTTAAGAGGTTCGCCTCTTTTGAATACTTCAATCTGAACCTTTGGATTAGCATTGATTGCAGAACCCATTGTCAAAGCGATCTGTGCTCTCAAACGACTGTCCGTTGAATTGAGATCCGGTAATAATAAGTCGATTCCATTGAATTTGATAAAGTCTTGTGCGATGTCTATTGAATGGACCAAATACTCGATGTCTGACAATAGTCTCAACTTTTGTTCAATTAATGATTTGTTATAATTTATGAGTAAATCCTTTAAGACTTCACTTTCTGACCGCATTTTTAAATTGATTTCATCGAAATCTTTCTTAATGTCATCGATTGACCGAAAACTTGTTTCCGAATCATTAAAAGTATCGCTCATTTGAATTAATTTTTCATTGAATTTCATATTCTTTAGAATTTGTTTAATTGATTCCAATTTTGAGTCTTCGCGAGTCTTAAATTCAGTAACTTTTTTGTGTCTATCAATCAATTTGACGTTTTTGTCGATTTCTTCTTTGTTTTGATCCAAAGTCTTGGCTTCTTTGAGACCACTTTCCAAATTGATCCGAATGTGAAGACCGGCCGGAATTATCTGACCTTTGCGTATGGGCTGCCATTCTTCTGAAGGTATGAACGGTTCACTCAATGGTTGATCAACTTTTTCAAAATATTCTTCGACAGTGACTTCATTTTCATCACTTTTCTGATCGACAACTAATAGACTGTTTTGATTGCATTTCGATTGAATCGATAGAAATAATACCAATGAAAGTGAAATCAATAATAATTTGGTCATAACTTTCATAAAACTTATCATTACTCGAATCAATTGAATTACACGAGAGTGAGAGTTTATCATGCTTGTTTGTTTATTATTAGACTCCGTTTCTATGGTAATATTTTTAACAGTTTGGTTTCTCTAATATAATTTACGAGGTAATCTTGATCATTTTATATCAACTAAGATATTCAAACAAAAATCAGTTAAGAATCCAGATTCAATATTTACGAAGAAAATTCGTGAAAAGTTCTTGATAATCTATATTTTTTGAGACAATTTCGATTAACGAACCACCTTAATATCACCTTAATATCACCTTCATTCGTGACAAACAACGTAATTTGTGTATAATTGAAGAATTGACCAATTTCAATTTCAATTTGAATTACATTTGGAGTTTAAATTATTTTGACTGCAATTTGCGTTAAAAGAGGTGTCGATTCTTATCAATCAATTGTCAGACTTTCGATGTATATCTAAGTTATGTTTGCATTCAATTACAACCAAATCATGTCTTTCAGATCAGAAGTGCTTTCATTTTATAAACAAATCCTTCGTTTGTCGAAGACTTGGAAAGCCATCAATGATTGCAATACTCTGAGAGAACAGCAATACATCAAAAATGAAGCCAAAAGACTAATCACTCAAAACAAACACTTGACTGATGACAAAGAGATCCATAAATTATTAGAAGACGGTGTGAACCGATTGGAAATCGCCAAACACTACCGAATTCCATATCCGCGACCCGTTTATTATCCGACGGGTGCTTCTGTCAAACGATCCAAATAATTGAATTTCAATTCAACTCGTATTTTGTGATTTTAATGAATAACTTTTGTAATATTAAATGTCAGACAATAACCACTTAAATGATTAGTAGTTTTGCAAAACATTAATAATTGTAATAATAATTAAAAGTATAAACAGTTTTGAGTTATCAACAAATTTATTCATTTAAAGTCTGATTTCTCTTAATTTTAATCTAAATTTGTCTGATTTGCTCCTCTCTTGAGGGGAATCGATCTCAAACTCGTCGTTAATTTTTTGCCACCAGCTTTCATTGCATCATGGTATATTGTATTTTTTTATAAGCCCTTAATTATCAATCACCCTAGCACATTTCTTACATTCCATTTTTAATTTCACCCGAATAAAAATCAATTTTCCAAATGTCTGTCACATCACTTACGAGGATATAGTGTCTTAACATCGGATAACTAATGGAGTTAAGTACAACCCATCAAATGGAGACCTGATTTGAGCAAAAGGGCAAGATCATCAAATAATTTTAACGGCACTATCAAACTTTTCGAACATACAGTACCTTGTTGAATTGAAGAATCACTTTAGTGTCTAATAGGAAAAGAGACTCTAATTAGAGCCTAATCTCATTCATAGCTCTGATAAGTGTTTAATAATTTTTGAGTTAAGAGCTTGGTAGTTGTCGGAGCACATATTTTAAATTTAGCAAGATTACTTGCGATTGCGACAACTCAGAAGAAGCTAACAGTTGTTAGCGAAACCGTCTGAATCATATCAACAGTTTGTGGTCAACTGAGTTGTCGCAATCGCAAGTAATCTTGCTAAATTTAAAATATGTTTAATTATTATTCAAATAACTGACGGAAACGCGGTTTTCAAGTGATTAGAGTAAAGAAATGCAGGTAATCTATAATTAACCTTGCTAAGCATACATTTTTTTCAAGTGCCAAGTTAGTGGTAAGTAGACGGGTTTGTTTAGGGCTTGTTATTCAGAATAATATCAAACTGTGTTGTGAGTGAAATGGAACCATGGTCATATTCTGAGAAAAGAGAAATTCAGTCAAAGGTATTGCTATTGGAAACCGTTTCTCAAATAAACAAAACAAAACTGATTCCAGTCATTCAGTTAATTGTCAAAATCGGGATAGAATGAGAAGTTCCCTCTTATGGATTGACCAAATCAAAGATAGGGACGGTAACCAATTGTGGTAAAATTCGATAAAATATACTTGGCAATTTTTGCAAAAAAAATAATGATAATAATTTTAATTTTTCTTTGACAACAGTGTATATGACTTGGCTTACAGTCCAGATGGCGACCAATTGATAGTCGCCGCCGATATTAGAGTTTATGTATACAATGCAAATGACGGGACACTCATTCAGGCCCTTAAGGGTCATAAAGACAATGTTCTTTGTGTCGCATATTCCAGAGATGGTAAACGTTTTGCATCCGGTTCTGCTGACAAACAAGTGATCATTTGGACGGCAAAAATGGAAGGAATACTCAAATATTCGTAAATTCACTTCAATTTCGTTTTAAATATTTTTTATAAGAATTCATTGTTTTGATGGGTCAGTCATAACGACAGCATTCGATGCATTGAATATAATCCGTTATCACATCAGTTGGTCAGTTGCACGGCCTCTGACTTCGGCCTCTGGTCACCAGAACAAAAGGCTGTCACTAAACAGAAGATGAACTCTCAAATAAATGGCTGTTCTTGGAGTAATGATGGTCATCACTTAGCTCTGGCGCTTTCATCCGGACATATTTCCATAAGAAATCGGGTATTGACTCTTTAACTCACATAATATATAGAATTTAGCATGCACAATTAATGAACAAATATTTAAATTTTAATTATATTTCTCAATAATTGATGGATGAATTTAAAATTAATTATTTGTTAAGAATGGAGAGGAGAAGTCGAGAATTGAAAGAATTGGCGGACCTTTGGCTCCAATATGGAGCGTCTCTTTTAGTCCTATAAAAGTAGAAGATTCAGATGTAATCGTTGCCGTGGATTGGACTCAAGCTCTCAGCTTCTATGATCTCAATGGCAAAGCAGTAAGTTTACTCAAATTTGATTTATATCTCATCCAAGCAATGAGCAAGGCAATTTATATAATGTTGAATATAGAATATCAAAATTAAATCAACAAATTATTTAAATAATTTTGTTTTAAGGCGGCTAAAGAACGGACTATAGGTTTCGACCCCTTATGTGTTTCACATTTTTGGAACGGAGATTATATTCTTGTCAGCGGTTCCAATAAAAAGTCTTTAATCTATACGAGAGAAGGCATTTTGATTGGATCAGCTGCAGAACAGTCCTCATGGGTTTGGTCTTCAAAGTCAAGTCCGGATGGAAACAAAATCGTAAACATATTTCAAAGTGGTTTTAAATGTTAAATGTTTTGTACAAATAGGCAGTTGGCTGTCAGGACGGAACGGTCGCCGTATATGAACTGACCTTTTCAACTGTTCACTCTCTCTATAAAGAAAGGTATGCCTTTAGAGAGAATATGACGGATGTTATTATCCAACACTTGATTACTGAAGAGAAAGGTAAGCAATCGGTCAAACTTTGAGCCTAAATATCAATTGAATGCGAATCTGTTATAAATGCAGTTCGTATTAAATGTCGAGACTTAGTGAAGAAATTGGCAATTTACAAGAACAGATTAGCCGTAAGTCATCTAACACTTACTTGATTACAGATTTGTACCATAAAATATGATAACTGTTGTGTTTGACAGATACAACTGCCCGAAAGAGTAATAATCTATGAACTGACCAAAGAATCAGATAATACTGATATGCACTACAAAGTGAAGGAAAAAATCAGCCATAAGTTGGACTGTACTCTGATTGTCGTCTGTTCTGAAAATATCGTTTTATGTCAAGAAAAGAGACTCCAATGTCTTTCATTCGTTGGAGTTATGGAAAGGGAATGGGCTTTAGATTCACCCATACGCTATATCAGAGCGATGGGAGGACCCCCAGAAAAAGAGGGTCTTTTAGTAGGTTTAAAAAATGGACAAATCGTTCAAATATTTATCAATAATCCGTTTCCAATAAATATGATTAAAATATCGAATGCTATCCGTTGTCTCGATATTAGTATACTTCGGAGTAAATTAGCGGTAGTTGACGACAAGGGGTTGTGCTCTGTCTATGATATCAGAAACAAACAATTGTTATATCAGGTAATGATGGCATCAAAACTCTGTATTCTTGAGTTTAATCCAATCTATTAGGAGCCAAACACTAACTCAGTTTCGTGGAACACTCACTTCGATGATATGTTGAGCTTTTCCGGTGCCGGCTCTCTAAGCATTAAAGCGGCCGATTTCCCGGCACATCATCAAAACTTACAAGTATTGACAATTGATATTACATTAATTGAAATTAGCATGGCTTAATTTCGACTTTTAAAGGGATTTGTGGTTGGGTTTTGTGGGGCAAAAGTGTTTTGTTTGCAATTCAATTGTGTGACAACAGTGGAAGTGTCGCAGTCGGCGCCGATGTATCAGTACATCCAAAACAAAATGTTTCTGTAATTCAAACCTTTATTTTAAAAATAATTTGGAAAACAATTAATTAGAATTGTTTTAAAGGGAGGCCTATAAGACTGCGTGTCTCAAAGTTACTGAAACTGATTGGGAAGTGTTAGCCAACAGTGCTTTGGATAATATGAATCTGGAAATCGCCAAAAAAGCTTTGATTCGAACAAAAAATTGGCTCCTTTTGGAACTGATCCAGACTTACATCCGGTCGACAACAACTCAAAGCAAATCGACTGAAATGTCTCTATTGGGTGATGTCATGGCTTTCAGAGGCTATTTCGCAGAAGCGGCCAAACTCTATAAACAGTCACGAAATGAAGAAAAAGCAGTCACTATGTATACTGATCTTCGTATGTTTGAGCAAGCTCAAGAATATATGACCTCTGATATTAATAACAAGAGTCAAGTGACTAAAAAAAGGGCCGAATGGATACATAGTTCAAATGAACCAAAAGCTGCGGTCGAAATGTATTTGTCGTCCGGCGATACCATCAAAGCAATTGAGATCATTGGACACAACGGATGGACTGATATGTAAACTAATGATCGTTTTGTTGCAAATCACTAACTAATTGTCAATAGGATGATGACAGTTGTGCGGCAGTTGGATAAGGCTGATCGAAATGCGCTCAGTTTATGTGCAGACTATCTAATTAAGAGCAAACAATATTCAAGCGCCGCTGAAGTGTACAAGAAAATCGGTGACGTTCACAATCTGGCCATCATTTATGTCAAGTCGTGTCAATGGCAAGAAGTATACAATTATTTAATAATTACTATTTTGGACTCAAGTAATACATTTGTCTTGAATTTTTCAATTCGAGGCATTCAGGCTCACAGCAGACTACCCTCACCTCAAAGAAGAGGTGTATGTGCCATATGCGATATGGTTGGCTGAGAATGAGCGTTTTGTCGAAGCTCAGCAAGGTATGCACTACAGACCATCACAGCTCATAGACTGAATCGTAATCTTAAGCAACACTTAGAAGACAGTCATTCAAATCTAATGCCGACAAATGATAATAATTATAATACAGGACTCAGAATATGAGTTACGGTCCACAGCTTTTGCTTCACTTTTATTAAGTTTTGCAAACCTTTTCTTTTGTGTCTTCCCTAGCTTTCCATAGGGCCGGAAAACTCACAGAAGCCTTACTTGTATTACAACAACTCAAAAATAATGCCATTAATGAAAATCGCTTCAATGATGCTGGCTATTATTGCTGGATATTAGCTCAACAATGCTTAGACCTCGCAATCAACTCACACAACCATCGATTACAACAACTTCTCCGCCAATACCATGACTTATCCAACAGAGCAGACATTTATTATGTATATCATAACATACATCGATATATTGTAAGAAAGAAAGAGAGAGAAAGAGAGAGAGAGAAAGAGAGAGAGAGAGAGAGAGAGAGAGAGAGAGAGAGAGAGAGACCAATCAGCATGATTTATCCTAAAAATATCAATGAGAGCTCCATTTTAATATTGAAATCTTATGAAAAAGTTATCGAATTTTATAGAAATCGCTTTTAGTCTCATTCGAAGGATTATTAATTTTTGAGATGATTTTATACGATAGGAAGAGCCTTTTACATCATTTTTTCCGGACGCCCTCTTCAATATGGCTCGATATCTATTTCACTGTATTCTTAATGAAGTTCCCGAAGGCGTCTCTAAAGTGTTAGTTTGTTTTCTGTAAAATCAGTCAAATTTTAACACATAATTCAGTTCAATATTGTATGCATTGGCAAAACAGGGCAGGAATTTGGGTGCTTTCAAACTAGTCCGACACGTTTATGAAAAGCTGCATCAAATGCATGTCCCACAAAGATTTCAGGACGCCATCGAAATGGGAGACTTGACTATAAGAGCTAAACCTTTCAGTGATTCTGAGGTTGGATTGAGTTTAAAACCATAATTCTAAGAATAATGGATTGAATTTTCTTGACTTAGGATTTACTAAATCTTTGTTATCGATGTTCGACAACAAATCCTCTCTACAATAGTAAAGGCAATCAATGCGTGAATTGTATTCAACCATTTGTTTACTCTTACGCCACATTCGGTGAGCACTAGATTTAGACATAAATACTCAAAAGATATCATTCAAAACATTTATTAATCAATTCTTCGAAAATAAGATACATTGCCTTTAGTTGAGTTTGAGGTCGAGGAAGGGATAACCGGAGAAGAAGTTATTGATTTACTTAAACAAAAACCAGAACTGCAAACGGATTCTAATTTTGAACGCCAACAATGGATCGAAGAGAGGACCGATAACTACCAGTCCTCAGATTTAGACTATGACTACATCAACATTGAAAACAATCAATTCGAGAGCACTGATGATCGCAGTGCTGACCCTTTCGCTACATCTTTGATGACCTATCAAGAAGCCGACCAAATCTATAAACCGGTGCGAATTAATCGCACTTCACTTAAGCAAATGAAGTCCTCAGAAGTAATAGTCGCCGACTTTCCCCCTCCGCTCACAAAAAAATATTACCGAAATTTGATGCCAGACATTCATATAACTGTATGTCCCTCTTGTTTCAAGGTATATACAGATTATCATTACTGATACCAAGGATGTCATAAATAAATTTAACCATAATCAAGAATTGTGTGCTCTTGCTAATTTTATACGACATAATTTTATGGCTCAATATAATATAAAAATCTAAAATCAATTATGAATTTATTGATAATTAATTTTTTTTTATTTGATCGCAGTTTTTTCATTCGGATGAGTTTGAACTGCAAGCCCTACGTTTAGGTCGCTGTCCTTTTTGTCGGTTCTCCAATAAACGTTAAGAAGATTGAAACAAAATATTGTTTTATCAAAAATTTTCTGTTTGTCTAACATTTAAAATCTCATTCAATTCATTTTAAAATATATTTTATGAATTTAAAGGAAGCAATTTGTTGATTAAACTAATAGAATATATGACTCATACTGTAATTACTTATTAAGATTTGTCTAACTGTTTGAACTATCCTTAAATTCCTTGATCAATTTCAACCTCATCAATGCTCTTATTTATTATATATTTAAAATTATAATTCATAAATCAAATACAAATTTCTATATTATTTCCGATTAATTTTGAATAAAAACTCGAAAGTCTATTCACGCAAAAAACACTTCAATATCATTAATGCCCAAGGGGGGAGGGGGTTATAGCCCAATAACATGTTTGGGGATTATTTGATCATATAATGCACATCCTCTCGAATTTTTCAGCAATTTTAACGGACTTTAAACTAAATTTACGGAATTATAGTAATATTTAGCCGTTTTTGGGGCGATTTTACGCTAATTTTACCGCCATTTGAAGCCGGTTTACATCACAACCGCCGCTATTATATCATCCATGATCCTCCTGAGTTTTGAATTTGAGAGGACCTTCCTTTGATTTCGAGAACCTTGGGCATACATCTTATTTTATATATCAAATATCATAATTTTAACCTTTCAGAATTGAAAAATTATTTGAATATACTATTATAATCGTGATCATTACAGTGTTATGTAATGAGTGATTTGGTTAGTATGAGTTGACTCAGAGTATGGGTTGACTTAGAGTTGGGACGAATGCGTCAATTCTTTTATATTCTTTGTTTGCTTTTTAGAGAAATTGAATCTAAAAAATGATAGAAAACTAGATTCAAAAAAATCAAAACTATGTAGAAATCAATGACATGTTGGACAGTGGT
The DNA here is from genome assembly GCA_034693445.1 of Edwardzetes edwardsi. NCBI lineage: Eukaryota > Metazoa > Arthropoda > Arachnida > Sarcoptiformes > Ceratozetidae > Edwardzetes > Edwardzetes edwardsi. The sequence continues at coordinate 9,754 of JAQFXL010000488.1, forward strand.
TTTAATGAGTTTTATGTGAGATTCACATACCTGAGCCGCACTCACGCATAGTGCCGTTGATCCAGTAGACAATGATGACCCACCCTTCTTCCAGGAAGGAGCTTGTTTGTTCAGTACTTCAGGTGGAACTGATAGAAATGGCTATAATCGCATATACGTCATGCATGCAATCAGCGTTAGGTTCGTTGTCATGCAGCCGATCCTACCGGTCCTTCGCTGTTACCGACCCCAATGACCGTCAACTTACAAAATCAATTATTTTATATCATATCCATTCTATTCTACACTTTTATTGTTATTTATATATCAAATGGAATAAAATGAGCAATGCATATCATTCTCTTTATTCAAACTACCTTTGTTTCATCAAATATGAACTAGCTAGACTTATCGAAAATATCACAAGGATTTCCACTAAATAATATTAGTAATAAACTAAATAGATAATTATTTTCAAACTTTTTTGTAATCGAAGCAATTTATTCAGTACTTTAAGTTTATGAAAGTATTTCATAAAATCAGAATAAATGACTGAATATTAGAATTGAAAGTAAAATAAAAGCTTCTAATTCTTAATATAGTGATTGTATCAAACAAGTCAGAGATGCCTAAGAACATCGAATTTAGGGGGAGGCTATTTGGAAAAAATTCCAGAAGGATGTATAGGGTAGGCACCCAAAACTAAAACCTTGACAGCCTTCTTAGTGTCGACATACCCATAAAATCATACACATAGACCATTTTCGTTAGCTCAAGAGGGGGGGGGGGGGCAATCAAGCTAGTGGCAGAACAAAATTCTTTCCAGCTTTCTCTCCAAAATGTAGGAGCTCTACTCGAACACAAGGAGGGGTTAAAATCTATACCCCTTGGTTCTTCTTGAAACACGTACACGATATCAAATAACTTTCAATTGTGATTATTTCATTAAACACTAATGTATTTCGAAGTTTCATAGGAAACAACTTTTTTTTGATGTGGAAACAGAAAAAACTTGAATTGTATTCACATTAAAAAGCAATAATTTTTTTTACAGATCATAGTCTGTGTCATACACTCTATGATTACTTTGAAATATGGCGGAAAAATTTGATATTATATTAGGTAAGAAATATGATTATTTCCAATATGGACTTTATTATTCATACTCTTACTTGGAGTTCCAAAAATGTTATTAAATAGTTGACTTATTAGTTGCCCAGATTCAATTAAACAATATAAATACAGTTTTAAATAAATTAATCGAAATTTTGAACAATATTTTGTAGAATATATACATACCTTCCGATTATTATTACAATAGATTGAAAAGTTAAGATGTTTTCTTTTGCACAATAATTGACACCACCACAATTTTTGTCCTATCATATAGTAATACAAAAATGTGCCAGTGCCAAAGCCTTTGTGCTAAAGCTTTTTGAACGGTTGATATTATGGTTGATAAGAGAGTAGAATAAATGATAAAATTTGCAAATAAATAGAAAACTTATGTTTAAATATATTTGGAAAATGTGTTTCTTTGAAACATCAGAATCCAAGTCGTGTTCGCATACAATATAAACTACTTTTGCTTTATATAAGAAAGTATTCGATGAGACGTCAGATAAAAAAGTGTTGAACTTTTGTTCCCTTTCTCTTTGGCACCCGAGAACCCACGACATTCTATTCGATCGGTGAATTCTTCCAGTGCCAAGGATAAAGGTCAGTTTGTATTTGGTTAAATCGGCTCTACTTAATAGTTTACTCGCTGGCAGTTGGAGTCTGACGTCGCTCTCGATAGCACCAGAGAAGCCACGGCTCTAATGATAAGGCAATCCGTGAATTCTTCCAGTGCCATTAAGAGAAACCATTCTATCGGTGCCATTAAGGGAACCATTGTGTTGGGGCCGACGATCTACTATCCATTTGATCGCAAAATCATCGAATCATTGTTTGAAATGCAGTTCAAACGATAATCACAAATAAATTAATCGATTGTTTCAAAAACTTTTATTCGCTTAGATTTGGAAACAAAAGATTATTTTTGGACTAAACTGTAATTTTATAATAATAAGGAAATTTTGATTTGAGAAGTGGATGAGATTCTAATAAAACTTAGTCTATAATAGAGTGAAAGCGTCTAAACTGAGCGCCGGCTTCGTTACGAAATCCATCATTTGTTGATTTGAAACCGGATTCCTCTCAAATACTGTGAGACTTTACGTGAGATATTCATAAGTTAAGACTCATATCAAATGTTGGTGGTATTGGACTTTTTTGGCAACACATCTGTATATAACAACCTTTTGTGCTCTAATTATTATGCCCTAGGCTAATCTATCCTATTTGTCTATTGAGACTCTTATGTGACTTTTATTTAATATACTTAATTTGAGATTTCCTGCACTCATTCTTACCTTTGGTTATTGGTTTCAAACCCAGAATAACTAATCTTCCACACTATTAAACTCGAAAATCTTGATCAATTTAAATAAAAAATTTATCTTGCTTTGAATTTTAATAAAACCAGCTCGAAAGCATTAATCAATGGACAAATGTTCCTAGAACATATTTAGGTAGAATGCACCTGAAAGCATGTGTGAATAAAAATGAATTTTTCAATGATTATTTGCATGTGAATTGCCTGGTTTTACCCCTTGTACTTTTCATACAAACCTACATAAAGTTGGAATTTTTCAACCACTTCTAAGTGCAAACTATCAGCTTTTGACAAAAAAAATCCTGAAATAACCCTCTAATTAATTTTGAAGTTCATTTAACAAATTACAAAAATCAAATATACTTGGTGTTTTTGAGTTACTGACACTTTGTTCAAATGAGGCTGATTTTTGAAAGGTTGTTAAAGTCATTGAAAAATTTTGCTGCTGAGTTTAAAGAATTTACCTTTGATTATACCTACCAACTTTCATTTTGAAATTTAAAATAGAATCTTGCTAAAATTGGTAAGAAATTTAATTTTACATTCTACGAGTTATTACTGTATTCTTCAAGTAGCTATATATATGAAATGATCTTGTTGGGAAGGAACAGTTCGGTAATAGAGCTTTATTTAGTGTTTATTGATTCAGATATTATTCATTGTATTCGACATAAACTCATCTAAAAAAGTATCGATTCATCTGAATAATCAAAATAATGATTATTTTTGTAAATTCATAGATGTTTTCACTGAATTTTTGTTCAGTTTCTAGTATTTTGTCATTGAAGGCAAACATGCAAACACAACATGGACATTTAATGAATATTTTTTTGTTGAAAAATTAAGCAAAAACTATATTTTGAATTAATATGTATTTCAAGTAATTTAAACCAAATTTTGCCGTTAAAACGACTTTTTGAAAATTGCTGAAATTTGGCCTTGAACACAATTTCAACTAAACTAAAAGTTTATTCCCTTTAATCCAAACGAATTTGAAGCGATTTAATCGAAAATTAGCACATTTTGAGCGAATTTAAGCCCAAATCCTAATTCTTCTTAAGCTCGAAAATTGAAATTCCCTGGTTGGATCACCCAGGAGCCGATCAGTTTCCACATTCCTGAACAAATACACAGTTATAGATGGAGCATCGACAAAAATTGACAGTATGAGAGGCAAAATTCTTTTTGACGTTAAAACCACTTTCATACTGATTTTCTAAATTGCGATTAAAAATGTCACCAAGTTACTCTAAATCAAGTTTGAAATGCATTTATGTAAATTAAATCTAGTTTAAATTAAATTAATTTCAGTTTTGGTGGCAAACTTTGAGAATTTAATCCTAGAGAGTTCAACACAAAATGTAGGGGTATTTGAGTCTCATTCCCTTCATAATTGGTGTCTTTCTTACATCTATTGCCTCAACTTTCGTGAATTTCTCACCATTTGTATGGCTTTCAGTTCTGATGTTAGTCTTGATGTCCTTTTTTTCATGAGTTGATACCTATTATTAATGAATATTATATTCTCTATTTTTATACCCGTTTTAGTTATTCCGAAATTACTCAACAATTGAAGATTGCTTTCGGTTTGTCTCACATTCATCAGTACATTGAGCTTATATTCTGAACTGAATTTTTCAATTTTTTAAATCGAAAATTCTTTATCTTAAGTAATATGCTTTGAATTTTAGTGACTTAGAAGCCATGATTTGGTTCCAGCAAATTTAAACAACTCTTCTAACAGAAATCAGGAGAAAGTAATTGAAATAATTATTGCTTTCATTCATTTCTCTAATAAAGTCGAGAATTGGGAGAGAAATTTGGAGGCAATAAAGGAGGCGTTACTTCGAGTGTCTCAGTTTGTGAGACAATCATAAAAAGTGTAGTTTTTTGTCATAAAATGAAAGGCATGAATATATGGCCGGAGGGATAGCAGAGCTTCGCACGGATTGTTGTGCGGAAATATTTAGATGAGGCTATGAGGCATCCAATGGCTTATGTCTTGTGTCACCTCCAAATGATGTCCTCTTCCAATGAATAAAACTGATGACTTATGGAAGTCATTGTAGAACAGAATAAGAGTTCTTTTGGAATATCATTGAGGCGTTTGAGTCAAGTGAAGGTAAAGCATAGGCAAGAGTTCAGTGCCATCACATCAATGCCTAACGAATGCATTGATGCCCAACTGGCAGCGTCTGCCAAATTGTATCTGTGCTCTCTGTAGTGTGCCTGTGCTCGCTAGCCATATGCCACCGGTTTAATTTCGTTCATTTCTCAACGACTTCATAACTTGTCTTAATTGTCTCAACACCTCAAACACCACTTTGTTTTCTATTCTTTCAAATAGTTGTTTACTTCAATCGTTTTCATAGAGTTATAATTTTTGTAATAAAACTCTTGTTTCGCACTAAAAGTCACTGAAAACTATTCAAATCGATTGAATCGAAATTAGAATTTTTTAGTTTGAAATTCAATCAAAAGATGACATAAGAAAGAAAGCATTGATTCTCAAGTCAAGTGACTTATTGCTGAAAATGATAAGAAAATATATATTTAAATATTGTTAATGAGTTGAGGAAAAATGAATTAAATAAAGTGAAGACATAAACCATTAAAAAGCAACGAATCGACTACTTTCTCAACTAATTATTGTGTTGAGCCATGCATTCAATTTATAAAAAGTTGTGCCAAACTGTCAAACGTCACCTCTCTTTGTAGTCATAACCTCTTGTATAATGAAAAAGCAACATGCAACACTTTTACATTTTCAACACAAAATATAACTCAAATTAATCTAAAAGTGTTTAAATTGTATTTCTTTTAAATCGAATCACATTTCGATTTATTGATCAAAATTTTATCATTTTTTTAATTCTCAAAAATATTAAATATAAGAATTGTTTGAGAATTTGGAACAAAAACGTGAAAAACAGCCATTAATTAGTTAATTGATATAATTTATCACAAATTAATATAAATCAAAGAAAAAATCAATTGTTGAAGATTTTGAAGATCTCTCTCTCTCTCTCTCTCTCTCTCTCTCTCTCTCTCTCTCTCTCTTTCTTTCTTTCTTTCTTTCTTTCTTTCTCTCAGAAAATCCTAGTTCACACTTAGATTTCATTTTGAATGAATTGCTGAAAAGTTGTATGAATTGATGAAAAGATTTTTGAGATTTAAGCCATTCATTGGTTAAGATTTGGTTAATATTCTGGAAAATCAAATATTTCAATGAAAACGAATAATATTTTTGGGAAAAAAGTGAAATAAATTATTAATAAATTGAGTGCATCGAAGGCAGGGGTGGACCCCAAGAATGGTGTATAGGATCAATATGTTTAACAAACGCTGACACACGAACGTCGACTCAGTTTCGCAGTAAAGATCAATATTTACAGCATTTCCGAGAGTCTCTCCGACTCAGGCTATGCAATAGTGCCCAACCCATTGTGGGGCTTGACTTTGATTGCAATGGACGCTATTTTATATATTATGCTGTCTTTGAAATGATTCTCATCTATACTTCTTATTACTTTTCATATCATTATTGGCATCGATTGCATGTCTGAAACAAAATCTCCTGAATTTTATAGAAATCAAACTTTCAATTAGAATATGTTTTGAGTCATAAAAACTATTTGATGTGAATATCAAATGTAATCTTTTAATGTTTCAAACTTACAAAAAGTATTTTCTCAAACCAGATGTCACCAAGGAAGACCTCTTTAAAATGGTCAAGAAAAAAATTGGTGTGACAAATGTTGGTCACAATTAAGATAGTTTAGTCAATAACTCAATCAAATTCACTCAAAAATGGATGACTTGATGAATGAAAATAATGTCATACTCAATTTACTCTTTTCATAGAAACTGTTAGCTTTGCCAGTTTTGAGTAAAACACAAAATATCAAGGTAATATTTTCTTAAAATATGAATTTACTATAAAAGAGTTGTTAAGAACTTTACAAAACATTTGCATAATTTGTCGACAAAATTGAATGCAAATAAAAATTGATATCCAATTGTATTGATTTGAAATTGGTTTAGACGAAAGTCAATCAATTTAGTTGTGGATACTATCACTGATAATATCACCTATGACATTTGAAACCAAATATGAAATAAAAGTAGCTATTAAATGAATGAGTGGAGTAACTAAACTAAATGTTCTATAAGTAGAGGATATCCTTTGGAGCAACACTTAAATTAAGTGAAAATATAAACGATTAAAAGGTATGATTGAGGATAACTTAGTAGTCATTACAGATGCAAATCTTTACGCAAAATACGTATAAATAGTGAAATCAACGATTCAATGCTTTAATTTGGACTTCACTCATATTATTGTATACATTAAAAATTTTATGAAAACTCTGAAAGATTAGTCATAAATACATATTATATATGAGGAACGGCACAAACGATAATAGTTTTCAAGTATATAATTTGGTCAATCAATTTTCCCATTGTATTATTCAGTTAGAATCATATTTCAATTGTCCTTCTTCACAATTCCTATCCATTCATCGATATTCTATGTCAATTGGTTGAATGATTAGCGAAAAATGTAAAAGATTAGGACTAGGTAAAACTTATGAAAGAAACGAATTTAGAAATCTTATCGACTGATAACTTTCTGTTCAAAGTTTGATTTCAATACTTTTCATTTGAGATTGGTCAGATAATTATGTTTTCCGTCAAGTCTCATCTGGATCGATAACAGGTTTGTACCGATGCTACTGTTAACTCATTTGTGCCGACATTTGATTATTTAGGAATACTATTAGGAATTGGGTTTTGTGTAAGAATTGAATAAAGCATAAGATTATTGAAATTTGTTGGCAACCATTGAATCATAGTTTGTCTAATCAGTCAACTGATTCAGCAGTTTTTCATAGACTATATAATGGATTCACAACTGGAAGAGTCAATGTACTGACAAATGTCTGACTTCGACAATAAATTGATCGTTTATACAATAATTATGTCTAAATCTCAATCATATGCCGGTTGTTTGCAAATCTCTTCGTAATAAATATACGACTGATTTAGTCGAAAGTTATTATGGATTCGATCGTCACTTCTTTTGCAGTATATATGAGAACAGGTATTCATATTTTTAATAAATGAAAAGATTGTCTGCTTTTATGGTTAGAAGCAAAAGCAATGACACAGCAAACGGCAAATGCAAGTCTATGAACGCACCGGACGTCAGTGTTTATGATGAAAGTTTTCGGTTGGCTCCACACCACTAATCAAGTGGTGATCATAGCATTGCTCAGTTCTCTCTCACGCACTCTTACATTGCTTTCAAACTGATTTTCACTGACTTTTCAGTTTTGACGAAAAATATTTATTAAAAACGACTCACAATTGACTCAAATTAATTGTAACCCAGACTCTCATAAGTCGACAAAATATCAATAATTTTTCCTAAATTTACTAGATCATCTAAATGAATCCAACAAATTCATTAGAATCGGTTCATTGGTTTAATTCAAATGACAGTCAAATGATGTCTGATTTAAAACAAATGAAAACAACTTCTATTGTTTGAAAGAAAAGATTACTTTTAGACAAAACAATCCGTTTTATTGTCTCCGAATTGGAATAATCTTTTAAAATCACAATTACTTCTAATATTCACTGAATCTTAAAAACTAATAATGGAGTTTTTGAAAATTTCTACCTAGTCCTTTCTTCACCTTCTTTGTAAATTATTCGAAATTAGCAGTCAACTTTCTAAACCAAGAGATGATTTCATTGAAAGAAAAGGAGTGTAAAATGCCTGACTAATTTAGAAAATGGTTGCAACCATTATCATAATTATACTAATGTTTTGTCGTCTTTTAGATTAATTCTTCATTTGTGAGTATTTTCGAAGAAGTTTCAGTTTAAATGAATCCGTCTTTTCTTCCATTAAGTTTGACACCAAATTAAAAGGACAGACGATTATATGCCTAACCTTTAAATTTTTAGTCTCTCTCTCTCTCTCTCTCTCTCTCTCTCTCTCTCTCTCTCTCTCCTGCCTCTCCCTCTTTGCCTTCCAATGCCTCTGTTGTCCACTTAATAGTGGGTATGATATTCTGTTTGCACGACAGTCCTCGTAGATTGAATGAAAGTCTTTTTTAGTTATTATTTGATTGGTTGTGGAGATATTCTCACAAGAAATTGAGAAAAATGTTCCTAACATTGAGTCCATGTTCTTAAATACAGAACATTCATAAGAAAGGCAAAAGTGTTAGAATTATTTGACCAAAATTTAATTCAATTTAATTTTTGATATTTTAATTCAAGTAATATATAAAATGTTTGATAGTTAGGCCAAACATCAAATGAAAGAATAAATGGCGAAACATCTGAACAAACTGTTCGTTGGACTTCTTTTGTCGGGTTTGGCTCGACATACAATTGTGATAATAGTTTGCATTAATAGAGGTAATGCCTGACATCTGCAATACAATGGCATGTATTCCGATCATAAGTCTGGCACTAAGTTTACAATAATTGCATTTTTTATCAACGAAGGCCACGCCCGTGATTTCGGTCTTACTCATACAAATTCATGTTATATTCAATCAAACTTTCAGAGTCTATAATGTCTATCCGGCACAGTTTGGTACAGTTTGGCACATTTAGACCAAATTCAATCGATTACTTCAATATATAATCAAATTAATGTAAATACAGATTAAAAGATAGGAAATATTAAAATTTCATAAAATGTCAGTTTTTTCGTCTAATAATATATTCTTTGCTTTGAATTCAAATGATTAGACAATGAATGGTAACAACGATTTAAAAGCCATTCGTTAGTGTACTCTAAGATCCGATTCTTTAATCAATAGTAAGAATATCATTAAGTTTTTATGTTTTGCCAGAAAACAAGTGATGTTTTGTGTGAAATACTGGTATCCAGTTTTCATACACATAGTATGTGGACCCAAACTAACGCTAATAAACGCATGTTTTGCAGAATACGTTTAAACCAATTCTGTATTCATCAATGAATTAATACATTTAGTCTTTTCTGAAGTCGGAAACAAAACAATCGGTTTCCATAGAGACTGTTACCCCTCTTCTATTTCTCTTTTCAACGGTTGTTGTCTTGAAATGAGGTTTCATAAAAACATTCGCATTATATTTAATAATAATAATTACTTTACGACAAAAAATTGATTTCTATAAACAAATGGACTGCAAGTGCTGTAAATGTAGCGGTCGTTCATAAATGCCTTTACTATTCAGTTCAGGATTTAAATAAATTAATATAATTTTCATAACAATTCTGCGATAAATCTAAACTTATCCTTTGAAAAAACTCATATATTCTTGTCTTCTTCTTCTCCAAGAAAATTAATTGATTGGTTATCAGTACAACATATTTCATATCATTACTTCTTAGAATGATTTCATTTAATTAAATCAAATGGAATTGCATTTTGTTTTTTATTCGAGTATTTCATTTATTCACAAATGTGCTTGTATATCTCACAATGAGTTTGGAAAAGGTGTTCTAATCAAAGAATTAAAATGCATAGTCTATAGAATGCTATTAATTTACCACTCTAGCTTTAACTTCAACATTTAAATATATAAACTACATAAACTGTATCATTGTGTAGATGTTAATGAACATGGTTAAACAATCAGTTGTGCACACAATTGCAGTCAACAAAATAAAAATATTTTAAATTGAATGATAAAATAGAGAAATGTTTTTATTCAAAGTTATCGCCACAAAAATGAAGCTTAAAATCAAAATCTGTAAACCTTTCAGATAATTCTCATTTGACTTTAATTATATTTTTTTTCATTTGAAAGATAAGAATGTACTGAAAAATATATCCTAAAAATTCTCTGTTCTTAACATCGCTTTGTTTTGAAGGAGACTCGAATCAAATCGAAATCTTATCGATTACAGTGAAAATAAGATTCGTAAACTCGGCAAAACTGGTGAACTTGTCAAGTGTCCTTGGACTGTTACTTAAATTTTATTAGAGGAAAAACTGTCCTAAAATGAATAATGCCTACACAGAAAAGGTGGCAATTTGACATGATCATCTCTCTCTCTCTCTCTCTCTCTCTCTCTCTCTCTCTCTCTCTCTCTCTCTCTCT
>JAQFXL010000489.1:0-20264 GCA_034693445.1 Edwardzetes edwardsi
CATCATAAAGCACTTTTTGAGCAAATGACTATCCTCATCTATACCGACATGTCGGCTATTGCGGGGGAATACGGTAAGTTAGGCTATGGTTTGTCTGCATTTATTCTGTTCTAACATTTAATTCTCTTATTGTCATATATTTTCTGTGAATGCATTCAAACTTATAATTTATACAATAAATTGAATTATAAATTCAAATCTCTGTAATAGACTGTAATTATAGTAACGGTGTTTTGCGCTTTACTTGAGCTAAAACTTGACAAAAGAAATTTGCTTTTGATGTAAAGATAGTGCTGTGCTTTAAAGGCAAACAATCTAATAGAAGGTAAAGATGTGCTCTCATTATAATTTAATGGAGAACAGCATTTGTCTACTTATTTGTTGAGAATAATGAAAGCAAAAGTTCACACTTTCTTCAGAACTGTTGTGTATATCCTTTTGTATAATTAAGTGCACAGAATTGTATGGAAGGCAATAGAAAGCAATAGAAAGGCTCTGATGGCTGTTGTAGTCAAACATAAAACATCTCTTCACCGCTAATTCTTTGTTCACTTAATCATATTATCCTCGCCAGTGATTCAGTGAGGAAAGGCATCACTTTATCTATTTCTTAATGTTTTAGATTTTTCTCAACACTTGTTTGACTCGAGAGCTCAGATATAATGAATAAAATAATGTGGAAAAAAGGGTGCGATCAGAGAGCACACCACCACAAAAATCAAATTAGTCTAAGTGGATATTCTTGTCATACAACTGTTATGACTTGAGTTGCCATAGAAGCCATACCTCGACTCAAGAGTGAGAAGCTATGCCGAGCACGAACTCACCCTTTCCAGCAATGCATATAAGTAATCTTTGGAGCGTAAAATGACTACCTTTATTGCCCCCGACATTAGTTTTTTCATTTCTAATATCGAGTCCTTTCAATAAACTTATTTTATTAGCACTCCTTTCACTCAATTGAGTCGATTGGCGCCAAAAAGCATTTCTGGCAAATGTTTCATAAGAACCATAAGAATCATATACTTTACACGTGTTTCTCAATACAAATTACAAGTCATTTAAACTGAAGAAACACATTCCAAACATTCTTATTCTGAGTCATTTCAATAAATAGACTGAACTTTTATTGATTTTTTCAATAAAATATTCTAATATTAGACTCATTTGTCTATTAATGTAAACGAAATTCTGGTTTTGTTTGCGTTCATACTATTTATGCGTTTGATTTGTAAAACAATCACTCGATTAGGGCTTACGAGACATAAGACACCATTGAATGATAGTCAAGAAATCTAAGAAATATATATTCATTTATATTCAATGCTTTAGATGTTCTTCAATCTGAAAGTAATGTCGTTAATAGTGATGTTGAATCGCATTCCTGGCATCCCTTCGGTGTGTTTATAGCCCACACTTTTTTTACTCCATTAACTTATTCTTTATGGCTTCAGACAAATTGCTTTCTTGTAAGTGATATAACGCTAAGTAAATACTTAATGTTTAACTCAATATATATTTGAGTGTATTCTGTGGGTAATGCGATTCGGCAACAGGTCTTCAACCACTTCTTCACACCATTCAAACACATGATATGATATTTATGTGGAATGTCTGCAAAAGAACTCCAATCGAGACCAAAGAGAAAACATTACTTTCTTTCTTACTTTGAATTTATGTCATTTCCTTTTATTTAATTCATGAATTCAACTGATTTTTGCCAAAAATTGATAAAATCTCAGCAAAAATTTCAAATATTAATGTCTTGGAATCGTAAAGTAACAATAATGACCCATGGGCATTTCCAAAATTATCTATAAGAAGCTTGTTCAACTAATTTTCTTAAATTTCAAGATTACTTGAAATTGTCATTTAGTCTAAATAGTATTTGTTCAAGATGAAATGATAAGTTATTATTTGATATTTCACTTACTTTAACTTTTTTGCATGGTAAATATATTAGCATTTTTGAAATATACAATTTCCTTGAGCATTCTTATCCATTTAGAATTGAAATGACGTAAATATGAAAATATAAAATATTTTTTGTAAAAATGGTCTCAAATATTGTTTAAAATTTATTTCGGAATCTTTTGTCGAATCAGAGCTTAGTTTTTGTCTCTTCACTGCTTTATAATTAGAAACGTTTTAATGAAAGACTTCAATAATTTATTTTTCTCATTAAAAAACCGATAAATTAGTCGATGCGTAAAGAAATTCGTGATTTGCGTTCAATTTTGGATTAGATTTGTTTCAAATTCTTTTCGATAAATAAGTTTTTAAACATTTTATTTCAATTTATTTCAATTCAAAATTCGATTTCCATTTTAAACCATTTATTCCGAAATAAGATTCTATGGTATATTGTTTTCAATATTTGATCTTGGTCATTATAAATAATAGCATCAAGTTTAAATCTAGGATTGATGATTTCTTAATAACATGCTTGTTTAAAAATCAAAGGTCAGCAAATCCGAGTGATCTTGATCATGTGACATCAAAATATTTTTGAGAGAACTCACTAAAGGCCCATGCTCTAAAAATCATCTAACATAATTGGTTTCGAAAATAATAAAATAAAATAAAATAAATTTTAATCATTTTTTTTGTCAAATTCTTGGATACATCGGAATCGAGAAAAAATGCGACAAATATTTGAAAACAAAATGTATTATTGAATAAACAAATTAAGAGAATTACAAATATTTCTGTTAAACGAAATAAATATATTGTATTAAAAGTGAAAACGATTTCAATTAGAGTTTTCTTTTCACGCAATCATTCTTTTGGACAAATTTTAAATTAAATAAACTTAATGTTTGGAAAACGTCTGAAACAATAAAAGTTGTTTTAAAATCTCATGAATTTATTGGCAAAGAAAACATTAAAAGTTGGACTAAATTCTTGAATTAATTTAAACGAATCGTAAATTAATTCAGAAATCAGAATAAATAGCGATTCAAATCTGTAGAGAATCGTTATTTCATTAGATTTAAATCAAATCGAGTTAGCGATGAAAGTGCTCTCAAAATGAAAGACTGTTTCATAGATTTTGATTTGTTTTTGTCAAAACTCAAAGCAAAGCAAAGGAATAGTCTCTTATTATAGCATTTGTTTTCATTTTGATTGTATTTAATGCAAGCAATAGTCGAATACGAGAATCAATAAGTTTACCGAAAGACAAAACGACATATTAATAATGACTTTATTTCTATGAGTGGAAAGGGTGTAGAGGAGGAACTTTCATAACGTAAGACAGTTTATTAAGTGGCACGCAATCAGTTATGAGAGGCCAACATAACTACTTATACCCGGTTTAGACTAGAAATTCATTAACTCTTGTCTACCAAGTTCTCATATTATGCAAGATTGCGGTAATGCCGGTGCGTTTCAATTGTAATATAAAGTGAAACACGAGAACTATTTTAATTTTTCTTCAAATTCTCATAGTATTGGTCTCTACGTATGTCTCTACTCCTCCTTTCACTCCTACACAGTCTTCGACATTCTCTCTCTCTCTCTCTCTCTCTCTCTCTATCTCTATCTCTCTCTCTTTCTTTCTATCTCTCTATCTCTCTCTCTTTCTTTCTATCTCTCTATCTCTCTCTCTCTTTCTTTCTATCTCTAAATTGTCGAGAATTCTGTGCGAATATTAGTATTATTAGTGAAGTCTATCTCTATTTTAATATAAAAGTGTTTTGCCTTTTCCTCCCGAATCAGTTTGACTTGTCTTTAAAGTTTGCCTTTTGTTTCATTGCTCTCGACTTGCATTGTATGGATGTCTCTGTGAGTCTCTCTTATTCTCAGTGAGTCTCTGATAGTTGTTTGGATGAGTACTGAGCCATGAACTAAGGTTTTGAGTATAGCGTGAGATGTACTGTTGCTATAGTGATAAAGGATTGATTAGTAATTAACCGTAGAATTAATTATTGTCTGACGTGACACTACAACCAAATGCATATAAGCCTCGTATTGCCAAAGGCTTTGCTTTGCTTTATTCTGTGCCAAAGCTTTCGAGCACTCTTTCAAATATTAGAATACTTTACTTTATGCTCATAAGGACTTTTGTGCACATCTCGGCCTTCGCTTCAAATAACACTTGGGTTGTGTTCACTGCTATCACTTCTACCCCTTTCCCTTCATCTCTTCGTATGCTAAGTCACGACGCAATGCTTTTCTCATTTTGCAAACAAAATCTAAAAGATTTATGAGTTGAGTCACTATTTTACGAGTGATTCCATGCCTTTTGTGGTTTTCAACGATTGCTTTCACTGAGAGTTTGAATTAAAGCTCGTCTTCGACTCAACGACATTAATATCTCGACAAATAAATTGTCTTTTATTTGTGTTAGGATTTATAAGACATGTCAGTGATGTCACCACCACTTCTCCATATCTTTACAATTAGACAAAACAATTCAGACAATAAGCTTATGTCAAGTCATGAATTGAGGCAACGCTTCAATTACTGAGCTTTCGATGGGACAGAGAGTACAGAATATGCTTTCGATTGAGTCAATAATAATATTCATATTTAAAGCACACATTTCTTAAATCAAATCAAATAAAGAGTATATTAAGAGCTGATTGTTTGAAAACATTCATATCTGTTGTAATCATTAACTCATTAAATGTTTATTCATTCATGTATTACACTCAGTCTGTGACCCAAAGGCGCCCTCAGCCTCACTCATCATAAGCTTTTTTATCAAGAATAAATTGATTTGTTGAACTTTTTTATACTCTATTAAATAGGGTTTGATATACAGAGAGAACATTCTGTACTTCGGGGACTCACAGTTTTTTATACCGTTTTATTAGATCATTATGCAAATTGGTTGTGGTACTTCCCAGTTATTTATATGAACATATAGTCTACTGTAACGTATATAATGTGTATAACTTAGAAAAGGATAAAAAACGGTTATAAAAGGCTTAAAGGAGGTAAAGCATGAATGCATGTAATAGTCTGTTAGCTGACAATCACCACTAAGGCATTAGAGCTCACTTAACGCCATTTCCTAAAGAAGTCTCGACTAAGTAAGCGTTAAGTAAATGAGAATCACATGAGAAGAGACTCGGATTGTGTCGCAATTGCTCTGACATTATGTATACACAAGTAATTTAGAGCTCAGAGGCATAACTTCTTATGTGTCACTTAATCAGATGAGTAAAGAGGCTTTTCTTTAAGATCACTTAATGTCTATCCTTTTGTTCAACACAGCCATACAGAGGCCATACATAATACTCGTTGGGAATAATTTATTAAAAGCAATGATTACATCAAAATAAAGACGAGTTCTCATCAAATAAGAGAAAGTAACAGATATTTCCATGTATTGTAAAACTATTTTCTCCATTATTTGTGTTCTCAACAATTTTTAATTTCTCCAAGGAGAAAATGCATTAAGCCTTTAATACCTTAACTGCGCCAAAACATGGCCGCGAGCATAGTTTGCACAGTTTGTCGATGTCATCAACTAATGTATTCACTCATACATTCAATCACTTTCATTACAATACCGTTATATTTGGAAAATATATATTTCATAAGTGCAAGACTGGGCACAAGAATAGCATACCCAACAAACTATAAGGCATATTGTTTGGACACTCATCTCAAGCTCAGCCTCCGTTGAGCTCTAGTATTTTCTAAATTATATTCTGAGCAAAAACAAATTTTCTGCTTTCTATGCAAATTATGTGACTTCAAGTCTAAACTGTCCACAAATTTTTCTTCGTATTCGGTAATTAGTAAAGCATAAGGACTGTTCATGTGTTTACCCCCGGAGGCACTGGAGGCCCATAAGCCCTGTCAAGAAATTGCAAATGTATTCTGAGTTCACTTAACATTTATATATTGTATTAAAGGAGCCGTAGGTCTCTTGTAAACAGTAATTATCAACGGCTATAGCAGAATATGCCACAAATTATATACTCTGCTCTGTCTTTGCTCTGTTCTCTCATTTTGTGCAAATTTATGCAACTTTTGGGTTTGTTATTTGGTCTCAATTCGATTGCAAAGATTCATACATTCATTAGAGTTCTTTCACTACAATGTATGGCAAATGCGAGGCTTGAGTTCACAACAAAGTAAACTGTCGTATAAGAGATGAGGGATTAACTCAATGATGAAGAATATGAGCCAATATTAGAGAGACTTACGATTAAAGTTTGTTATTTTTGCTAGAATGAATTTAAATTTTGTTTAACAGATGAATTAAGATTTAAAGTCGAGCACAGCTCTCATCTTCTCTCAGTTCAGTGTCTGTCCCTTTGAGTCAATAGAATCGATATTCGCTATACTAAACACAATTTCATAACCAAATAGTTATATAAAATCTAAAATTTGATGTATTTGTGATCAAACAGATAATGGTTTAAAAAGTATTGCATTTATAATAAAAGTTTTCAAACATTCCTTAAACAGTTTGATGATAGGATTCCGTTAGATATCAAACCACATTTCATTGTAGAAAATGGTTGGCATTCCTTCCGGTGTGTTAGCCATACATTATAGTCAAAGTTTTCCACTTAAGTTAGCATTGAATAGCCTTAACAACATAGGTATCGATTAAATACAGTTTCAATAATAAAGTTAAGGAAGTCATTGAAAGTCATTTCCAATTTGATTGTGTTATGCGTTCGACTCAACAAAACATTTTCCAAATTTTCAAAACCTTTTCTCTAATAAATTATTATCGAATTGCAAAGGAATAGAAGTAAAGAACATTTTTGTCATCATTTTATAGAAAAGTGAATTTTCTGAAGAGTCGGCTCAGCGTTGGTTCTAAACTGTTCTGACAAATATGTAAACTATTTAACAACAAATTTTCAAAACTGGGCTTCAAATTGCTTTCATATCAGATGTAAGTCTTTCATAGTATCTCTCATACTATCAAAAGCATTGACAATAAAAGCGTTAGACTATTATTATTTGCTTTACTCTAATGGTATGTTATCTGTTCTGTGCGTTGTCTAAGTCTGTGAGCGCACAAACCGATGGTCAGACACATTTGAGTTGTATTTTGAAAAACACATCCTATGAATGGAAGCAATTGTATTGGGATTCGGGTTCGATATAATGTTGCTCTCCTTTGGAGAGATTCACAAACAAATCCAAATCAGACTAACTGTTGAATGTTATTTCAAATTTCAAAAACACCGTTTGTCTGAACTAAAAAGCAGTTATGCATAATATTTAGGCAAAAGGCAAATGCATTTCTAGAGTAAGCTCTCATTCAGAGAAAAGTCTAAACTCTTTTCGTATATTTCTATTGTTATAAAAGTGAAAAAATGGAGAAAAGGTTTCGGATCTGACTTCAGCTGCAAAGCAAACAATAAAAAAGAGCCCAAAGAGAGCCAAATGGGTCGAGGAATGTATTTTTACTCCACTGTATTTCTCGAAAACAGGAATCAGACAATCAGACACATTACGGACAGCACGTGCCATAAGTAGTGCCATAATAAGTGTGTTGGATGTGTGCAATCCATGCAAATGTGGGACAATCGTAGGTGAAGTGATTGTCGCCTTTCACTCTTCACTCTCTATTTTTTGCTCCAATTTCGTGTTTTTAATAAGAAAAGCCAAAATTTGTTCTCTTTTTTCTCCTTTTATTCTTGTGTACAGTTATATACCGGTCCTCTTTTCAATGCGGAGTTGGATTGAGTGGAAGCGACACTCGACTACATAATCTGTTGATAAGAAATCAGCTGCACTGCACTGCACTGGACTCTCAATAGAATCCTTAGTCGTTCTAATAAACAGGACATTTGAGTAAAGAGAAAATTCATGACAGAAACAGTGCTCTACTTATGTCTACTTATAAACAACTTTTGTCTGAATGAACGACAAAAAAGCAATCATTTGTATTGAGAGCCAAAAGTGTGGCTCAACTTATATGAAAAGCAATGACCGCTCACTATTGGGTATTGACTGTTCTGTCACCCGTTGAAGCATCGCGTGCCGTCTTTTAACCTACTGTCCGATTAGATATGTGTGGGTATTAGTAGTGCGGCAGGTGATCACAAAATATATTGGTTCGTAAACAAACCATACGTCCAAAAGATACCAAATATCGTCACATATAACAAAATTTGAGGCATAAGACCATTGCTTTCTATTCAATGACATTTTCACTACTCATTCAAATGATGTGTGAGTGAGTGTGTGTGTGTGTGTGTGTGTGTGTGTGTGTGTGTGTGTGTGTGTGAGAGAGAGAGAGAGAGAGAGAGAGAGAGAGAGAGATCCGATTCAATGACCGTTCATATAATGCCATTAGTTTCTAATTCTTGCGCTTTTAGCGACATATCAATAAAGGTTTTACTTTTGCTTATTTGAGCACTTCATCTGTCAAATGATGTATTCATTTTTTGTTGTGCGTTTGCGGTCAGGTCTCAGCTGGTCTTATGGTCTGTCGTTAACCTCCTTATCCCCAATTATAAGAGAACGGAATTGTCGTGATTTGAAGGTCAGTGGGCCAGTGCTGGGCAACACATCTATTAAGACTATCTCTGATGAATGCTTTTATGGCAATTCTATGCACTTCTTTTGGTCAACGGTCTAATGCAGAGCACAACAGATTTGATTGTTAGAGGTTTGCGACCCAAAGGGTTCAATGAATTGACAATCTGTTGTCCTCTCTATCTCTTTGACCGCACTTTTGAGACACACATAAATCTTTTGGTCATTTAGTTTAAGAAAATTTATTAGTTTTCAATCTACTCCTCAAAACATTTCAACATTTGTGTAGAGATTTAGCTTCGATTCAATTCTTCGTAGGCTTTGGGAAAATTCATTTACATTGTAATTATTTTGTCGCTAATCAATAAGACTTACCTTTTAATGAATTAGCATTTTGTTCGCCTTTACTCGACTCAAAGCAGTGCTAAAATGCAAACTCTCTTTGAATTAAAATGTTTTCTGGAAATCAATCGATTTTAATGAAAATAAAAATAAACGGAAACTTCAAGTTTAAGCCCAAACGCTTAGAATGCGTGCATTGCTTTGGTTTGTATTTTAAGCTCACTTTGTATTAATGTAATGCACGATAAAAAATACTATAAGACATTAAATCATTATTAATAATGCAATTATTATTATTTGGTCCCAATCTGGTTACTGAGGCCTACTTTGCCTTACAGTGCGTTCAGATGACGGTCTTAATGACTCAATCAATAGATATCTCTTATCAAATAGTTTGTCATCTCTGCCAAAGCAAATGATAGTCGTGTTATGCATGCGTGCACTTCGCTTATACTGAATAATGCCTGGGTTATATTGAATTTAACATTAACTCAACACTAAGTTATTCCCATATTTCTATTGATTGCAAGCCTTACTTAACGGACTTTCTCTTAAGGAATATTAGGGCCGTTAGGGCTGTGCATAATTTATTTATTTATTGTTATAATAATAGTATTAAGCATTTGGTTTCTACAATAAAGAATAGATTACATCAGAGAAAGACTACAGAATTGCTTGACTACAGAATACAATCTATTGATAGGCCTTTGTGTTGTGCTCGCTCTTAGATGTAGACACAAATAATGCATTTATGTATTGAAGGTTTGATAGAATAATCATAAATTTGATGTAAAATTTTCAGTCTATTAGACTATTACTTAAGTTTATGGAAAGTATAGCCCAAACCAGAGTACAATTTGTTGAGATCGAACGAAATACCCGTTTCGTAATGAGCTCTACACAGCCCTCAAATCTTTGTGTTTGTTTTACTAATGGAAAAGTCGTTAGAAGAGAGCGAAAGGACATTTCAAAGAAAATAATAGTCATTATTGCATATGTTTTATGGCAATAATGGGATTCAGACGACTCGATGTTAGACTTGTTGTGTTGGAGGAGACAATCATCGGTCGTTCGTATTCCATATCCATTGCCGGCACTCAAGTGTTTGCTATCATCTAAACTGAAGTCATACTACAATTATTTATATCAAGTATATATTTATAACCAATTTCGCTAATAACTCGACGATGGATACAATTTATACTTCAATCGACTTTATTTACTATATCTCTAATGTAATAGAAATTTGAGAAGAGTTTGACTCAGGCTTTGTCTCAACTTATATACATAGCTGTAGTCGTCTAAACTTTTTTTTCTCTCACTTCGAAGTCTTGGGAAAAGTTTTGGGTTGAGTCGTGTCGGCCGACAGTAAACCTAACGGTATATTCTTTACGATAAAAGTGTTGTCGTAATAAATAAGTTGAATACTGTTTCTAAGGGGAAAACAAAATATTATCTCCACTTTCTATGGCTTTTAGTTATGCATTAAACAAAGTAATACACATTTGCTTCAGAATAGAATCCAAGGACAACTTAGTGTGTGTTCGCCTCAAAAAACTTTATAAACCATAAACCAGACCATATTTTTGCAGCTAAACTGTAAACTAGTTTGAGAACTATTATAATGAAAAAATAAAAACTTAAATATAATAAATTGTAAAATAATACACGAATTGTATTGTCACTCAAAGAAGTGCAGTGCGTAAACACAGGTGCAAATCATACTCTTTTCATACTATTTGTGTTGTATTTCAAGTTTTTTGCAGACATTCATTAGAAAAACTGCTAAAACCGTATCTGAATATCATTAAACTTTATTGGAGAAGAGTCATAAGAAAAGGGAGCAAAACAAACAACTGGCGCACAACTGGTGTTCAAACATCTTGTTTTGCAATTTTTGTCATTAAAATATCAATAATGGAGAAGCGTTTCGATAAATATATAAATAATGTTTCAGTTATTGATGGCAATCAAACAGACTGTTCGGGTAAACTATACCATCCAAATGAGTGGTAGATGAGGGCCACCACTGGCATCAGAGCACGACTCGCGCTATGAGTTGATATGATATATGCATATTAGTTGTTTGCCACTACTGTCTGTCTCACTATTGTAGTGATATTGTCTCTGATATAAAGAATGTTTTCATTCGAGGTCTGTCTCTTTGATATTTCTTACACTGAGTAATGATGAATAATAAATTGGTATTGGATTGAGAGTACCAGTCATTGCCAGTCATTGCCGTCTCCACATGTTTTCTATTGTCATGTGATTAAAAGCAAAAACTATTTATTCATTTCAATGGTATTCTCTTCTCTTCATTCACTTTTTGAGACACAGAAAATCTAGTTTTCAGTTTTGAGGGGAAAACTCACCGAAGAGAAAGTGGTAGACATTTAGATAGAAAGAGAGTCTGAGTGTGAGTGCAATACTATTATAGAGAGTGCAGTGCAGTAAAGCTCGGATACGAACCAAACAAATTCATTCATTTTGACTGTGGTCCGTCTGTTGAGTGTTGAGAGTTGTGCCCCTCTATGCTTGTGATCCCCTCTCCGTTATATTTGGTTATTTGATTTTACGGAGGAGAAAGTTCTTTGACCTTAAAAGCAATGCACCGTTCATTCAGTTTCTCAGTTCAGTTCACTCTCTTTCGAGCGCTTAAGTTTGAGTCCAACTAATAATGAGTCCCGTTTTAAAAGTCCTGTTGAGGCAAGACTTTGATCGCGAGCCATACCACGAGCCGGCACAGGCATAACAGAGCCACTATGAGCCACCTGCCCGTCTCAGACCAGAATCAACGACTTGTTTTCGCAATTTGCCAAATTCACTAAACTCACTAAACATCTGGAGCGCGTGCCACACACGCACGTACTGTCACCATGGCTACCCAAGCATTAGAGAAAGTGCAAGATCGCCCAGCACGTGATGGGCACACGACAAGACCTCCCCCGCTTTGAACTTTAGAACAACACAATATTTTTCACTCTCAATAGTCTTTTCTTGTCTGTCCCGTTACAGACTTACTCTTCTATTGTTATTTTCTAACATTACTTTCCCTCCAGTCGTCCCATAAAACCTTATATCAAATTCAATGCATATTTTTTAAAGTTTATGAAAGTTTTGGAGTTTCTCTCAAACATTGCATACTTTTTGGTAAACAATCTTACAGTTATGACATTCAATGCATACTCTGTTTAATCAGTTATTATGAAACATAAAAAATAGATTTAGAGTCAAATCGAGAGTTTATTCTTTCAATAATAAGTTTCTCTCTTTTATTCTTTATATAAACAAAAGAAAAGATAAGATTATAAGCATTTTGTATCAAATGAAACAATGGATGACTTGATTGGAAAAAAATTCACTTATCTCTGAATAGCAGAAAATATTTAGTCTCATCAATAAAATTGAATTTTTGCCCGTTTTTTATACAATTGTGTCGTACGACTACTACTTTTAAGAGAGAAGTGAGGGTTCAGACCAACACAGCAGGTATGCCATAGTATTTATAATTTAGAGTAAGCTTATGGCATAACATACACCAGTGTTGTACAGTTAGCTCTGACTCCGCTATATTTTCTTTCATTTCGACAATTGTTATATAAAATATAAAAGTTTTATATTGCAAACTATTCTTCATAACAACAAATGCATTATTCTGAGCTCTGCTAAAGTAAGGGCCGACCATTCAATGGTTCATCAATTGAAATCAGAGTCTCAGACTCACAGTATATGATGACTGCAATCATAAGAAGTTTTGAATGTTTCGCACTATTATTCACTGAATTCTTCAAAATTGGAAAAAATTTCTTAAAATGCTTGTTTGCAGCTGTTTTTATACAATTTTGTCGCTTTTATTGCAATGATTTGCAATCAACACTATTTTTTGAACCCAATTTTCATTTTAATTCAATTTTTTAAACCAATCAATCGGTGAATGAATCTGAATGTCGACCAGAATTTCATTTAATAATTGGTTGAAAAGATGTCAAAAATTGATGCTTTCGTATGACAGGACTCAAAATCAAAGTTTTGATTATAACTTCAGAACGGTATTCATGACTGGTCTGACATAAGCTCTAGTATTATATTAAACATTTGATATCAAACTTAGCGCCAAATCCTTATATTCTGTAATTCATATAATAAACGAACAGTTGGTTTGACTTAATATACAAACGAATGCTATTTATTATGGCTTTTAGACAAAATTTGAATACTATTTAGTGATATTTGCTATAATGCAGGTGCGATCCCTTTCCCTCATATGTTATGGTTAAGCTTCTAAAAAAGCGAGAGCGGAGGACCCGGAAAAGTTTTGCATTTGTAAAAAGTGAAGACTGGGTTCTGTTGAAAATTTCTTTGCCAATGTCAGGACCATAATCATAATAATAGACATCACTTTTGGTTTTGGCTAAGCTTTCAAATTCAAGGGCAGAATCGACAACAAACTGAAATACCGTTTATTCTATTCTTAACACTGAGGCACGCGTTTCGCGAGACGTGCCCTAAAGCCACTCCTTTGGCAGAGGAGAGAGTGAGAGAGTAAAAAAAAGTTTGAAAAACTTCCGGGTTTTAAAACTCTTCAGAAAACTTATTCATATAAACACAAAACCCTTGGAATGAAAGTGAGTTATATGAGTAAAGAAGAGGCTTTTGATCGGAGGGAGAAGAAAGTGTTTTTCAAAGTAAAAAGGTTTGCATAGCTTTCTATCCGTTGAGACTTATTTCAAGGGCAAACACGCGGACAAACTGCACAAAAAATAGTTTCAAACAAAAGAAAAAATAGTGAACCGCTATAACTGTCTAAAACGTGTTCAACAGCTGCGGTCTTCAAAGACTTTCTTCAGTCATAATAACATTAAAACATATTATTTGAGGAAATTGTGTCTAACCTTTCGTTCGGCTCTACATTCAAACTGTTATTCCTTACACTTCTCTTCCGGGATTCAACTGAAAAATCTCGCCTTTAAATGAAAAAATAAGACTTAAATCAATGTCTTTCTGTTGAGTTGACTGAAGCATAAGTTGGAGTAAATTATCAAACCTTTAGCTGTTTGTTAACCATATTTCACAAATGATTTATTTGCTGCAAAACTGCAAACATGCAAATGGAAACCACAATGTAAATGAGTTTTGGCTTATATTTAAAATTATATTCAGGATTCATTTTGTGCTCAACTCTCACTTTCTTATTGAACTGAGAGGGGGAACAACACTTTCAAACATATTTTGCTTTCGATTATCAAATATTCGTTTTAATCCATTCATTGAAAGTTTGATAAAAGATTTGATTTGAAGGAAAGCGAAAAGATATTGAATTTATATTCAATGAATAGGGGAGAAGGGGTTCCACGATATAACCCAATATATTTGTAAGACCTCGAACTTAACTGTGCTTTGCTGTCTGTGAGCGCGTGTCTGTGAACTGCACGCGCTGTACGAGTGCTTCGGGTATTGCACTGTTAATGCACTTCTTGACGAGCATTGCATTCAATATGAGTCATATTGAGGTTATTCGTGGTCAATATCAGTGCATCAGTGCTGCAATTCTGTGCTCATTCTGTTGTTAAGATCCCCTCCAATAGTTCTTATAGTCCTTTATACGGTTCAAAACACGCTCAGACATGTCGCGAACCTAACATAAAAAGCAATTTCTCTCTCCAGTGTTATCTCTGGCACTCTCTGCACGCGCACACCGGGACAGGTGGGTTGAGGGGGTGTTCTTCTGTCTCGTGGCGCGGGGGTGTCAAATAATTGCCTTCAATGTTAGACCAGAGGGGATGAATGACTCGAAAGCGGGCAAAATACAAGTCGTGGGGCTGACAGTCGGCAGAAAAGCAAAAGTGGGAGGTTTTGAGGGTAGAGGAGAGAGAGAAGTAACCAAAGAAAAAGAGAGAGTATTCGTGAAAAAAAATTCAAAAGAAAAAAGAATAGAAAACTAAGTCTAACGGTCTTTAGGCTACTTTAGAAGGCTTTCGGTAGTTCACAGTTCAAGACGTGTTCAAACATTACTGTCTTATATGCAGTTATCCCAGAGCTGTGCCGAACGCCGTGTCTTACACTTCAAGACTTTTTCCAGACTTTGATTCAAACTGTTTTCGTCTCTTATTTTGCAAAAATTATAAGTGTTTTGAAGTGAATTCAACTCAAATTCATTCGTCTCTCGAATTAAAAGTAAGTAATTTTTGAATTAATTCCAAGTTTAGTTGAATTTAGTTTTGAATTTCATTAAGTTTTGTGTTAAATCACGAAAAACTATTGCATAAAGTTATTGCAATCGGATGTCACTCTCTGTTGGCTTTTAATAAATTTCAAAACAACTATTCATTATTAATGTAAGACTAGAATAGATTATCGAAAGTAAAAACATGGCCCAGACTTCTGGTGACCAAAACAGTATTGCATTTCTATCAAGCGTTACATAATTTTCATCTACAAGTTATGTTAGTTTGCATGGGGTTAGGGTTAGCGTTACTGCAGCTGTCGATTGAATTTCATTTAAGTTTTGTTCATCAAATCAAAGTTAGAGATCATTTCGTTTGGTTTAAACTTTTTTGTGTTTTGTTTTTAATCTAATAAAGAGATAATATATTTCTGAAGTTTTGTTTAGTTTTGTGTCAATTAATGAAAGAAGTGATTGAAACCAAACTAAACACTGATTTCGATCGAATCAATAGAAAACAATTAAATTGAATTTGATTGGAGTGAGTGCTGGGCAGCCACTGAGTCGTGAGCCAGTGATGATCACTGATGAGTTTTGTTGTGAGTGTTCACTGGATAGTGTCATTTACAGGAGAAAACTTTTTCTCAACTTTTGGTTTTTGGGGTCAATCCATGCGAAGTGTGATTTTGAGTTATCCCTACAAAAGAATTAGTTTTGGCGAATCGACATTTCGCCCGAACCAGAGCTCCGAGTGCTTGACTCGGTATGTAAATTAATTAACATGCAAATTAACTATTGTAATGAGCCATTGCTGGAGAACAGGCCAGGCTTGAACTAAACGGGTTTGGTATGCAAAGCAAAACCAATATTAAACTTTTCGCTTTTGCTCTCACTTTCTGTTAGCCTTCACTACAATACTAATGGACAGCACAAAGATTTACAGCATTTACAGCCGTCTCAGATATGCTATCGCTCTGATATACATTGAGAATGTGTTGTGAGAGTAGTAGCAGAGCTCTGGTAGAGTGCAGTTAGAGCATAGAGTCTAGGCATAGAGTGAGTGAAAAGCGAGCACAATAGTTATGCCATATTTTGGTTTGACGAAAGTCAGTCCTAAAGTTTATTAAACTCTCAAATATTTTGTCCAAAAACTTAAAGATTGATCTTTTAATGATCTTATTCTGTGCTAAAGTTAGCCAACTTAGCAGACAATTAGTCGAGAATTGCTTCAAAGGCGGAGTTATTAGTTAAGGCCAAATACATTGATTTAGGTCTACTATATAGGGAGGTGTGCTCTCTATGTGCTGAAGGCGAGGCGACGGTAGCTCTGCTAAGAGAATCTGAGTGCTAAGAGAGAGTCACAATCGGCGATCATATTAGACATAAGAGCGATGTGTGCAAAGTGTGCGTCTCTGAGCAGATCTTGAGTTTTGTCACAACTCTTCTGACTATACAGTATGTGATATAACAGTCTTGAGTTGTATAGCTATACCTCTGTTGGCTGAGCGCACATCGACTCTAACTCTGTCACATCCTTAAAATTGTTTGACAAACAAATAGATTTTTAGTATAAAAGTCTGAGTTTGTCATTACATATGAGCCTTACTTTCATATAATTGTGCTCTCATTCAACACATCAATCGTTAGTTAATTCGGTTCCGTTTCTTCAAATACTGATTGCGTGAGTACTCAGTGAGTGAATTGTTTTAACTTAAACTACAGTTAAACGCAACCAAAACTCTATTTGAATACTGACTGACATTCAATCTGTTGGCGTCGGCTTCAGATCAGAGTTTGCGACTAACAAGTCATTAGCGATTCAATTGCATCACAAAACTGTTCATCAAATATATCAATAATCAAATTGTATACAAACTGAGTTCTGCTCAGCCTCTCGACTATTTGCTATCATATTCAGTAACGAATACCAGCTCTCAATCATATCATATCTCGAAAACTATTCTTAAGGTATGTTTTGAATTATAATTCTAACAATAAATTAGTTTTATTCTGAGTTAACTAAGCGATGAATAGTGTTAGCGATGATCAGTCATTTCAGTTGTAATTTTATTGAATGAATTTTGACTTGTGTTGTGTTTGGCGACAATTTACTGATTTAGGTGACTGTTTGCGGTTAAAAGTCATGACATAATGGCTGTTGTCATCCATTGCTTATGATAACCAATTGATTGCAATAAATTGTAAAACTTAGCAAAAAATACATTTAAGTTGTGTCAAAAAAAGTTGAAAATTTGAGCACTAGATTTAGAAAAGTAGGTCAGAAAGCAGGGTCTGTATGGTTTATATGCGCCACAAATGCAAAATATTCTACTCGTTTGTATTGCACCTCAAATAATAACTGAATGCTTATTGTATTGGAAATGTGTTCAGTTATATATTCAGTAATATATTGTATTTTCGCAAAACTCCACTTTTATGTACTGTTATGTTATATGTTGTACTCATTTGATGTTTTACACAACGATTGCAAATACATATAACGTTATATAACTCAGTCATAACGGGATCGCTTACAGTGTGTGCCCAACATTTTTCAGACTTAAATATCAGTTTTGAGTTCAGACTTCTTAATAAGTTTGAAGCACTGGATATCACAAACGACTGTAATTTGTTTGAAAGCGAGCGCAGGTGTTTCTTGTCAGTGTTCTCCCTTTGCCACAAAGGAATGTTAGTTCTTAGCTCAGACACTAAAAAGCAACAGTTGCTTAATTTTGCAAAACAGAACAAGTTAATAAGTCATTGAAAAAAGTTATTATCAAAGTTCTTGACTCAAACTAATCAAAGCTAACGGTTTTGTGAAGGCAGACAAACAGTCAAATAAAACATCTTGTCTTTAGTCTGTCCCGAAAGTAACGGAGAAATAAAACGTTAGACAATAATTAATAGGCAATTCTTAGGTAAAAACCTGCTCTCGGTTTGAGTCTCGCGCCTGAGTTTTGATAATTATTATAAGATTTCTTTGCTCCGACACATCTCGGAACAGAATATTATAGAAATAAATTAATGTCTGACCTAATGCAAGGACATGACTGAGTCTAATAAATACATAATCGACGACACTTCTAGCAATTATAGAGACTGTGCAAGCACATATGTAAGCACTGTGTCTTTAAATTGAGTCCAAGCAAATCGTTATTCTCAATCATGAAATTCTTAGTCATGGCTTTGCGTATCATTGACTTGTTTTATGCAGAATCGCGTTCACCACCACTTCCAGAGTAAAAGTTTTTATCGCAAACTTAAATGGGAGTCACTATTGTATAACATCTGTCTGTGCGCTCAGATAAAGCTAGAATTTAATAAAGAAAAAGTGTGGAACGACCATTGTGTCCTTGCTCACAAAATCTTATTACAATCAAGAATTATAAAGAAGGTTTAGATTTTCACAATTGTACTCCTCTTAAAATTGGTACACAAGGTAATTTTGTTAAGCTATGTAAGATCTGCCTTGTCATCGTTACATTATCGTAATAGAAAATCACCCTTGAGTTTGATTCAAAGGCTTTCACTTGAATTTGATAACTGTATAGGACTTACCTGTGATCCACAGTTTTCTTGAAAGATTATATGCAATAAAAAGATAAGAAATGCAAAGAAACATATTATAAATCTTTAGTCAGTCTTATCTGAAATTGGGAAATGGGGTCAAAAGTCTACTGTATTAGCAGTTAAGGCAAAAACAAAGACTTTAAGATAAAAGAATTATTCAATGAATTTTATGAATAACCAAGGAGGGTCAGTCAAAAACGCCCATTTTCCGTCATAACAGATTATTTAACCAGATAAAATGGGTTTAGACCAGGATGAGTTTAGAAAAGGACTTCCGGTGATACATCCGTCGGCCATTTCCCCCTTTGGAGTCGCCGAAGTGGTCTAGTTTGGTAGTGCCTCGATTACAAACAACAGAATTACGTTATCATTAGGTTTTGGAGGTGTAGACGAGAAAAATGCAAAAAACATTTACTGCAAAAACTTGTGAGTTGTATGTAATGTAAGAACAGCTGAAATATTCAAAACTTGTTATTAAAAGCAAGTTTGAGGCAACATTTGGCAGCCAAAAGACTGCTTTCAAATGTAACTCTAATGCGTGTGCCACTTTGCCTCATCCATAATATTATTCTGTGCTCTGCATTCAATCGTTGCCTGTTTGGCGCGTGCCATCCACTACCACCTCTGGCCTCCAATATACTGGATATTAAGTAAAACTTCTTTTCGTCAGTTATGCATAAATTTATACTAATTTTACGCACTATTAGTGCATTTCAAACCATTTTTTCAAATCTAATTTTTTCATTAATATTTTTTGCTGCTATTGATTACATTGATTACATTGATTGCAAGTTAACATTTGATATTTCTAAAGAGCTTTTTCTGAAGTCGGAAATATTTGAGTTCAATATATTTGTCGGAATTATATTTATTTTATGTGTATTTATAATAAATTTCTATTTAATATCTATTTTAGTTTAGTATTAGAAAAGTGTCAAACAATGCATGAATAGAGGATGAGGATGAGGTGAGGTCAGTGCCTTTTAGTAAGTCAGGTCTCTATTACTCCCATTTGATAAGTCATTAACATTAAATTTTATCAAATCGAACCGGGATGGATGTGTTTGATCAGCTAAATCACTAGTATTAGAGGTAGTATTGCTCAGAGGAAACGGCGTTCAGATCACAGACCTATTGAGAACATTGACTAAATTGAGAACATTTGAGATCATTGGTTCTGAAACATTCATTTTTTTAGTTTTTTTTGCCGAAACCCCACATTTGACAGAATTAAGTAATGCTTTAAATAATAAAATACAATACTCTTTGAGTTTTAATCGCATTCATGGCTTTTGTGTTACCATTTCTCTGCCAATTGTTTTATTCCCACATAATGTTGG
Source organism: Edwardzetes edwardsi (assembly GCA_034693445.1). Taxonomy (NCBI): domain Eukaryota; kingdom Metazoa; phylum Arthropoda; class Arachnida; order Sarcoptiformes; family Ceratozetidae; genus Edwardzetes; species Edwardzetes edwardsi. Next base: position 19,882 of record JAQFXL010000489.1, read on the forward strand.
GTCGAGTCCTGTCTTTGCAATAATGCACATCACCTGAGGTCTGAGCTATACTGTCATGAGGTTATATCATCATTGAATACATAGTGTGTTTATACCTAAGTATAGGGCTATTTCTCAAATTTCCGGCTGAGCCTTATTCGCATTCGTTTATTACATATTCACTTCGATGTTGTGGTCCAATAAGTTTTCCCACACAACACACACACAACAACTGAAACATTACTTTATCGGAAACATTCTGTCAATAGATTGAAAGATATTTTATTAGAAATGAAAATAAAGACTGACTGTCATTATGTCCAATGATATAACTCTGGCTATAACTCTGTCTTTCCCTTTCCTTCATAAATATGCAACTATTAGACTGTATTACTGTTCGACAG
>JAQFXL010000490.1:0-20258 GCA_034693445.1 Edwardzetes edwardsi
TTCAATACAATGTCCTCTATAATGAACAAATTCTTCAAACCAATCGTGTTCATTATAGTGGCACTCGACTGTATATATATATAATATACACACATATATATAATGCAATTTTGATGAGTTTTCTGGATATAAATTTTTAAACTTGTAAATAATTTCTATTCCAGAATTTCATTGTCAGAGCTGTTCATTCATACAATGCTTTCACAAACAAGGATTGAGTTCATGAAAAAAGGAAAGACTGTTCAGCTGCTGAGTAGATCCTGTATTATCAGCGAATGTTATTTTATATTAAGATTCATTGAATTGACCGGAAGAGCACTGGTCTTACTGTTAGTTACTAAGCTTAGACTGAATGCGATCCCTGTATATGAACTCCCATTTGAATCAAAGCACTTCTTTTGCTCTAAAATATTAATATTAATAAAAATCTTTTCATTTATGTTTAAAATAGTAATTCGTTTCTCCATAAATCTGTCGGATGTTATCATTTCAAGTATTTATGAGAAAAAACTTTTTTATATCATTTTTATTAATCCTTTTTATGCCAAACATATAAAACCTCAGAAAACGATTCGACTTTTTATTATAATAAATGAAAAGTGTTTTCAAATCAATAATTAATATCTGAGTAAACAATAAAAAAAAGAGCGAAACATCAAAATTGTTTTGCATTGAAGTTACGACTCAATAAACTTTTATGTATTCCGAGTAATAAAATTTCCATGAATTTCTTCAACATAAGAAATTACCAAGATATGTTCCAAATGGGCGTGGAATTTTGCACAGATTTTCCTATCAAAATTCAATTAATGTGAATTTTCTCACGTTAGCTCTGTTTAATAATTAAGCTTGCTGAAGTTTCGGCAACATCTTTCGATGCAAAGATATCCTTACTTTTCAAAAATAATTTCGAAAAGTTATTATAGGTTTCAATGAAACTATTGTTTGAAAGAAATTAAAATGAAATAAAAGTTTGGAATTCGGGTTATTATCAGAAAATAAGTGAAACCAAAATCAAATGAAATGTTCGCGAAATGAAAAATTCATTTGAAAGGAAAGAAAGAAAAGAAACCTTTCTATCGATCGATGATTTTTATTTATATCTCAATTAATAAATAAGAAGTGAATCTGATATGAAGTCCTTTCTTCTGATCGGATTCTCCACTTTTGGTTTCTCCTATCAATGACTCGACTAAAGCAGAAAATGTTTTTGGTTTTAATGTCAAACTTGAAGGAAAGTTAAAGGCCTTAAGTCAGGGATGCTCAAGGTCTGTTATTACTTATGCACCATTATAAATCACCCTTATACCATGCATGTTTTCATCGCTAACAGAATTCGTATAATCTTTTTCCGACATCTTTAGGTTTTGTGAAAAAATGTGAAGAAGGTAGAAAAAGGTTACCCTGCTCAATATTTTTCATCTATACTCAAAAAAATTCAGCTTTAAAATTCGATTTACAATAATTAAATGTTGATGGTCCTACTAACATCCTACTAACTTATAACTAAAAGAGTTATAACTTATAACTAGAACAGTTTATAGTCTAGAATGTTAAGATTGCCTGAGCTTAATCCTAGGAGTGTGTGACCTCTGCCTTAATCATTGACTTGACTTAAGCTCAAATATAAATAAGATTATGTAATATGGAGTGAAAACAATGCCTTTTATTTATGAATTCACGACATTCTCTATTATGAGACAAATGTAGAGATGAGTCGATTCTATTCATGTGTTTTCCCGATAGAGTATTAATTCAAAAAAGTAAAAGAAATTAACATATTTTATGCATTAAATAGACGAAAAATCTCTACGATTAAAATTCAGGACTTTATATAAAAGTTTATGTTTTAGTTATAAAACTTTTGTTGATATTATTATACACTAATGGTATTAAAAAGATTAATATTAGATAAGGTTTTTCGGAGCAAAGATAGCGGGGGTTCTGTTCACTGTTGGAAATAACAAAAGCCTTTCTGACGGCTTTCAAACAGAGTTTACTCAAAATAAGTTATGATTTGTTTATTATTTGTGTGGAGAAAACTGTAAGAAAAGTCGTCAAAAAACTGGCGAATCGACTCCTTCTGAGCTAATAATTCAGAGGGATTTTTGGCAAACTTTTTGCTGCAGTTGTGGCCAATTTATGGCACAAACTTTATAATGATGTGTGTCTTCACTGCAATGCTTTTGCTGTAAAACATTATATAAAATGTTTTGCGGAGAAAAATATTCCGCAAATGCTTTTCGAGTCTATTATTACTGTTTTATAACAAAACAAAAGTTAACCGAAAAAAAGAGTATAAAATATTCATAATATACTTATTCAATGCGAATATCATATCGTGAAAGCTTATGGATGACCAAGGTAACTCAAATAAATGGATGATCATCAGTGAAATCAGATGTCATTTTCAATGGATAATATGCTTTTTACGGTTGAAAATTTGATACTACTTAGTAAAAGCAAGCGTTTTTAAGCTTGGTTATCTTCAATTTAGGTTCAAAGGGTGAATTCGAAGGGAAAGTTCAAATTTCAGTTTTTTACACAGTGGGGAAATCTGTGAAACCAAGGAGCAAAAGAACACTTTTATCATGCAAAACGGTATTTGTGATGACATAACTCACAGTTAAAACAAAAGTAGAGTAAAATGGTCTGAAAAATGGCATTTTTGCACAACACGTGAAAACAGATCAATAGTGTATCGCACTGTTTGGCGATTTGTTTTGCCAGCAAAAGCCAGATCCGTACGTCTGATAAACATTAGTTTTATGGCCAAACAGTCCTTTCGTATAAATAAAATTAATGATCGCTTGAATATGAAAAAAAATGTTTCTCCTCTACCGGCGCTCAGCTATGTCTGTGCTAAACATCGCATTGCCATTAGAAAAATTAACTGTTTTGTATGTTAGTTGTGGTGGCAGTCGGGTGTGTCTGGACCTGGATATTACGCTAAATGAAAAAAGTACTTAAAATAATTTTTCAAAATATAATTTCATATAATATTGTTTGGAATTCAACTCTACTTTTCTTGACTACAATTCAAAGACAAGAATTTTTTTATCAAAACTAATGGAAAGTTAATGTGATTTATCATATTTTGCAATCAAATACTCTTTGCTCCGACATAACAGCACTGATATATGAGAGGCAACTTGACTTTGATTTTTTCCCTGATCTTATTGAACGTTTCGACAGAAAACATAGATTTTCTTCGCAAAAATCTGATCAAAAATAAAAGGATAAATCATTTGATATGTTATCCGTCCTTATAATTAATGTTTGACTTTTCAACGAAACATTTGTTACTCAGACTGACTCAAAAATATGGCGCAGACTATGAATAGATTCCTTTCCCTTCTAAGAAATCAAATGTGATGGATACAAAACAGACAAATCTCTTCTAACTGTATAACAATCACTAATTGTATTACTTATAATAAATCACTTTTTGCTCGATTTACAAGATTATATCGGTAATGAGATTTGAATTTTTTTTTGCTATTTTCTTGCTAGTTCATATTCAATAATAAACAGAATTGTATTATAATGGTTTCAATTCTAACCTAGTTCATTAACTTCAGTGAAAGCGATTAAAATATTCTTCAATATGTTATGAATAATTCAAATAATTTTTAATATGCTTTGACTTCAATAACAAACAATTTATTCAATGAATTCACTGAAATAATTAGCTTTTTTGAAAGCTTATCGATTTAACTTAATGGACGATCATGATCATTTATTCCACTAACGAATACTTTGTAAAAATAATTTAAAATGAAAGACAAATAAACAAATTATAACTTTTATTTAAATTGATTTTTCGTCGAATACAGCAGTTAAGCAAATATTGATAAAATAAACAGCCAGTTCATTTCATTTCATCAACTAGATTAATTAGTTAATTGAATAGGACTTTTGCCAAGTTTGCTTTCAATTAAGAGCACTTAGGATCAATTCAGAAATATTCCTCTATTTGAGCCCTAATCCCTATTTTCTATTCATTACTAATCTTGGTTTATTTTAAAGTTTAGCTAAAAAGCTACATTTCTTTACTTTATTCTGTGTTTAATCTATGAATTGATAGTTGAATGACTTAATTGAGAAATTTGTTAAAAACTTGATAAATAATTTCATTAATAATTTTTCCAAAAGTATTAATTAATCGAATTTATGAATAATTTGAATAAACTTTTTGTTCAAAATTAATGATTATTTAACTCTATCTTAATATTAGGAAAATTTCATTTCCTGATAATGAAAATTAATGAAAATTGCGGAAAATTAATCTGGAATTCAAAGCAAATCATTCACTTCTATGTATGAATGAGTCGAGAGTTTTGGGGAAAATATACGACAATTGTATTAATAATCTGTTATTCCGGTGAAAATGAAGTCCAGAATCAAAGAAAATAATGCTTTCATTTGCTATCATTACATAATATTCTCGTTTATGACTTTCATAATAATCATTAGTTATTAATATTATGCCTAATATTCTGCTCTAGTTTTGCATATATTATAAGTACTGATAATTATTGTGAAAATTATATTCAATTCTATTATAAACTCATTTCGATTTGAATTCAAAAATGGTTCAGACATTCACTTGGGTTTGAAATACAAGAACTTCTCAAATAATAAAACTATTGATTCAAATAATGTTTTAAATGTTAAACTCAGTGTAAAAAACTTGAAAATTTTCAATGAGTTATCAAATTAAGCTTGATAAATCATCGTTGAACTTTCAATTTGCTGCATCTTAGTCTTTTAAAACCCTTGATACAAAACATAATCACTTATATAGAGTCTATGAAAACATTGAATTAGTTTCTGACAAATAGTTTTTCTAATAATAATAATTCAAATTTGAAGTAATATTGAAATAAAAAATTTGAAAAACGATTACATATTTCGCGTAATATTTTAAGCCTTTATTTTTGGCTAAATATAGAGAAAGAGAGGAAATCATTAACGCATTCAAACGTTTATAAAAACAACTTTTAAAATGTGATTAAATTTATGAAATTTGTTTTAACATCAATAATCCAATTAAGAGATGTCAAAGAGTAGAGACAGTTGACTCTCACACTGGTTATGGACAGGCTTTACGAGTCACTGCTTTTCACATTAATATAATATATTTTATTTCAATTAATTTAATTCAATTTATTCGGTTAATTGAATTTTATATCACTCGAAACAAAACCAAAGCAAAAAAAGCTTTCCATTAGGACAGCCATGTGTTCAGTCGGAACAGTTAGTCAGCGCTCTTATCACGAATTTAGTTTTAAAACGTTATTAAAGTTGAAAATCATTGCAAATCTAATTTGTTTTTTGTGTTTTTCTTACTTGTCTTAAGAGTTGTTCCAATCTTTTATCGGCGACCGACTGATAGCCAGAAGCTGTAAAACTTGGGCTTAACTTCAATCCACTATTAATAGTGTTATTGTTTGCCGACGAAAATTGTGATAAAATAGTTCGCACCGGCTGTTGAAGACTAGACGGCAGGCCATCTGAAACATAAGTTTTATACTTTTTTTATAATACCATAAATTATGGTAAAAACAAAGTAAAATTTGGGCAAAAAGTTTGACTTATATTCTGTGTTCACTTGGGATGAAAAATTAATTTCAACCCTAAATCATATAATAATATATTTTGCGATGATTTGCAAGAATATTCAATTGAAAGGGACTGTTATATCGTTATGTCTCCAATTATTCTCTCGTATATCATAATATGTTACATAAAAGATGAGAAAAATTGTTAATCAAATTTATTGGTTGCTATCACTGACTCTCACAAAAGCTTTTCTCTTTTTAGGCTATTTATGCGATTATTTAATAGAAAACCTGAACTAAAATATTAATATCAAAGAATGAATGAGTGTTTTCTCTGTGGACATACCGTTGAAAAATGATCGGTGCAGTGGTGGCGATGAGTCAAACAAATATGTTGTCAGATATAGTGAGACACACATAAATGTGACGATTATAAGAGCCAACTCCCGAAATGAACGGAGACGGGTATAGCGGTACAGATATTCCCAAAACATAACTTATTTTGTCCTAAATTTGCGTTAATTTCCGGCAATTTTCGTCTCAATTCACAAACATTTTCGGTTTGATTGCAGTTCTCTACAAAAGAAATGTTTTGAATGAAAATTCAATTTAATAATAATTATTGAAAGTGTTTTCACACTTTTCCTTCTCTTTTATTATTCTAATTAATTTTTTTAGACAGTTATGACAGTCTTAGATAATATATTAATCAAACCATAGACAGTGACAGCCCTTGCAATGGGTGTCAAACGGTTTGGGAGAGAAAAGACTTTTTTCTCGCAATTATTATACGAAATAAAAGTGAATGACTTTTCATTCAATTATTCTGTTATTGTATTTCGTGATCGGTTCCGATCAAACATTTTTTCATTAAATAATTATTTTCAGTTATAGTGAAAGTAATGAATTTCTCTACCAATTAATGGATTAATTAGTTTGAGTAAACAAACATTTTTTTGCTCAGAAACAAAATTATGCAATTTATTCGTCAACACGTGTTTTGAATCTTTTAATCCATAATTTCTTTGAATACATTATTGAAAATTCTTGTAATTCTTTGAATAAGTTGTTTAATAAATGAGTTTTTTGGGCAAAAAACAAAATTTAATCCAAAATTTTATATTCTGTGTCGGAGTTCATAATAACTCATCATTTTATGTACTTTTTATGCAGTTTTCACTGCAATATAGATAAGAAAAGCCATCAGATCTGATGATCAGAATTGAAAGTCCTCTCCATTGCTTTCATATGTAGTAATATTTCTCAACCCATAGGAAATGTTGGAATTCATAACACGTTTGGCAAATAAAAGCCAAAATCTTATTTAGACATCGCTTTGATGGCCAACAGAGTCCTTGCATTTCATACATTGTTTTGAATGAATAAAATCACATTTGTTTTAATTTAATTTATTCTGTTCTTTGAATACAATTCTTATCAAATAATTTGATTCATTTGTTTTGTTAGTTCATTGAATTTCATGAAAACTTTAAGAGACCTTAATTTTACGAAAGCATCTGTTGTCCACTAATTCATATATAAATCATCGTTTTATCAATGATCTAGAGTCAAATTCAACATAGGATTAACAAGGGAGTGATGCCAGAATTATGTCAAACATAAAAGATTAAATTCATTGATTAATTCATGGGATTTAATGGGAAAATCAGTTAATACCTCAAACATATTATTGAATTCAATTACTAGAAAATTAAATTTTGATTAGTTTTTAATCCGATTTAAAATTTTCTTGATTAATGAAAATTTTAATTAAAAATAATGACTTATTGATTGTGCTTGATAATCCAAAATAAGTTCTAATTTTTTCTTAATTAAAGTTATAATAATTTTATGATTCGCTGATTTTTTTTTTGATGAATAATAAATGATTTTTCAGTTACGGAATCGGATTAGAAAAGTATCAAAACATATGATTTTTCGCAATGAGTTCAGTGCCTGAAAATCGATTGCAAAGTCATTAATAATGATTATATGACTGACTCTATAGAAACAGAATTAATATAATTGAAAATTCTGTAAATTTTTTCAAATAAAAGAAATATTCTGATGACTCATATATTCCTCGGTTACTAATGAAGTTCTCAACGCATTTCCTTTTCTAAACAAACTTTTAAATGGAAGACTACTTTGAAAACTAATGGTTAAAATTCAATCTATCAAAAGATACAAATCATCCGACACAATTACACAGCATTTCCTCATCTATTCTGTCGTACGTCTATTGTATAACATTCTATAAAACTTCAATATTCTTGACTTAAAATTTGAAACTTATTAATAAATTTGTAATAAATTCCTTTTGAAAACAAAATTCAAAAGACTTTAAATTTTAAGTACTCTCTTGACTACAGAATATTTTTCGCGACAAAAGCCAGCAATTTATAGTCGAGAGCAGTCTTATGACAATTAATAATTCTAGTTATGGATCTAATTTTGTGACTATAAAGTGCACTGCAATGCAATACAACTAATTATAAAACATAATCAACATTACTCTCAAAGAGAATATTACTTTCAAAATGTTTCTCTAATATTATTACTATTATTAATAGTCTGTTAATCAGAGAACTATTTGATCATAAATTTTATTAAAGGGACAAATGATTTACCAATTCTTATACCAAATTCAAATCAATTTTGCAAATCTATACGTCTTTGTTGACAAAAGATTTGACTAATATTTCTGCTGAACAAAAAAAAAATAAATAAAAACAAAAACACTTTACATAAGAAAAAAATATTAATGTATTCATAAATTCAAATTCAGTTTCATATTAGCTTTGAATTTGAATTTCATATAAATTGATTACAAAACACAGAAAACTAATGTTGAAAAACAGTTGAATCAATAAAAATCGAAATTTGTGTTTTGAATAATTTTGTTTTCATTCTTATCTCCAAAGAAATCATAAAAATGTTTTTCCCCTCAATTCAAAAGTTTATTCATTAAAGTTATTTCAGAGTTTTGGAGCAAAAAAAGTCAGAGAAATAACAGAAGACATTAGAAAAGAGGAGTGAATGGAGAAGTATAACACAGTCTATGGTCTAATGCACAGGACTTTTGACGTTAAAATTAATTGACGATTCTTTTTATGACAACACATATTCTGAGTGTTTCTCAACAGAACAACACTAATGATTACATAAACAGTTTTGCATCTTCTCATTGGCCACGAAGATCAACATTCACCAGAGCTTCTTAGAACTGTTAAAGTCTTTGAATTGGCGAGTAGTCAAGCAGGGCTATAATTTAAATGTTGTTTAATTTGAGAGGACGAGCAAGCTTCGAAAAAAAAATCCTCAGTTTGTTTGAGATTTGGTGAATTTTCACTATTTTTAACTTTTCATCAAATACTGAAGTTTTGAATTTATAATTGTCTTAAACCTAAGTGTTATTTATCAAGGTCTTATACCTTGGCCATCTTTGGCTATGAATAATGCACTGGAAAGGAAACAGTGTTCTGGAAAACTATAATTGCATCAAAATTTAATGTTCATCTTATAAAAACAAATCATTATCTGAGTGTAAGACTTAGTTCTTTCACTTGTTCCTCATCTTCAATGTTATCCTTTTCTTCGTCTCATCCCTTATGGCTTTGCAATGGATTGGTTGAGAACTAAAGAAAAATAAACTCTCAAATCCATTGAATGCCAGAACCAAAACTCTAAATAATAGTAAATGCAATTCAATAGCAGTGAGGCTCTGAAGTAGTAATAAAATTCAGTACAGATTCGGTCGAAAATAACTTTTAGATTATTAAAAAAAATCCTAATATAAGTGAAAATCAAAACAAAAATGAAATCCTTATTTGAAATCAAATCTATATTTTCAGACACTTTTTCTGTGAAATCAAATAAAACTCTCTCTAAACAGATATTTCAATAAAACTTACTTAGAATTCATGGGCAAAATGTGAATTATTTTCCAAAACCCATTTTCCAGTCATTCGATTGGAGAAATTTGAGAACAGTTTTGTCAATACTTTCAATATTTATAAGTTTAAGTAAAATTGAAAACTTTGATCAGAAATATCAGACAAACACAGTATAAAAGTGGACAAAAAATAACATCACAATCAATAAAAGCGGAGACACAGAAATGTATTTATCTCTTGCTGTGAGTCATATTGAAATCGATTATAAGGAAGAATTCAATTAAGTTTTGCCTCTAATCATAACATAAGAGTCTAAAAGAGTGACACAAACACTGAATTCTCATCATATCTCTACTTATCTATTGAGTGGAAATTACTTACAAGAATCGATTAAATAGAATAATAAGGATTTTTTTCATACAATACTGAACTTTGAATGAGAAATTGAAGAGAAATATGGAAATATATGGAAGTTTAAGTCACTTACCCCTAGGTTCTGCACAAAACATGAGAGAGGGAGAGAGAGAGAGAGAGAGAGAGAGAGAGAGAGAGAGAGAGAGAGTCTTATCTCTGTTAATAAGCTTATGTTATGCAAGAGTGTCTTCGGTACTTACAATAGACTAGAGTTATGTGTCATTCAAAACAATATGTAATAAAATTGATTTCTCTGTTGTCGTTATTTCACTAAACACTTATATAATGCCTACGAAAGGAAACGACAAGATATGAGTCAAAAGAGAACAGCAAAAGACAAGGAGAGACTGAAGAGAAAAAGTTGTCATCAAATGAGATGAGAGTGAAATCAGTGTAGAGATCAGTGCATAGGATGAGAGGTCTGTTGTCTAAAAGTTTTGGTTATGCGCTCGATATCTATTGAAGACTAATATATTATAATAAGTAATATAAATGACAAGATATCCCGTTATTCGACAGACAATTCATACGATGAATATATGATATTTCATAATATCATACAATGCTTTCAATTTTCAAGTCTCTCATAAATTGTATGCAAATGAATGACATTACTATAGATATGACACTGTTTTTGCCCCATAAGTATTGCCCACCACTCATACTCTTCAGTTATATACTTTTCACCAAAAGATTTTTATCGATATTTTTCACCGAATTTAATAAATATTTTCCGCTTTTTCAGTGATTTTTCAGATATAAAAATCGATTAGTCTTTTGATGAAACGTTTGAATCATTCGTTAGATTAGCGAAAAATTATTCATTTTATGCCTAAAGACGTATTCGGTTATTGAAAAATAATTTGATTGAATTAAGTCGACTGAGAAGTACTCCAATAATAAATCCATTAAACTCTTGAACGACTCTGACATTGATTTGTATAACGGCTTTGGAGAGTAGGCTCACAGGAAATGAAATGATCAGAACAATAGTTTTAGTGGGAATTATCTAATTATTAAATGGGATTTATGTCTTTTATCAAGTATTTTGTTTGTACTGTTCCTCTCTTATGTATGATTGCAAATGTCTGGTCTCTCACCACAGGAACGGAGAATAACTGAAATTTGATTTAATAATGCAAAGGTCAACAAAATGAAATGTCAAACAAACGTAAAGCACACGAATAGGACTGACTATCGACCACTTTTGGGTCATTCAATTGGATTATTGGCTAATTGAAAGGACGGGAGGAAAGAGTGTTTGACTGATGTTTTAGTTTTCATGTGGAGAAAAACCAAAACATTTGCGTAAAAATAGTTGAATTGCATTAACAGTAACACAAACACAGCATATCTACAAATTTAAGGCAAACTCTAAGTAAACATTGAATGCCTGTTCACAATGTAAGGGAACACAAGGAGTAGTTGATAGACAATCGTAAACTTACAAGAAAAGCGAGCACATGGCATATGCATCAGTGTTGCATAACTGCTGCGATTGAGACATCACTGGAAGCAGTTCTTCACTGTATTTAAGTTGAAATACACACTCAGTCTTGTATTCCTTATCTATTATTCGTATCTCTTTCTCTTCGTTTAGCACAACATTTGAGAGGAATAGTAGCACATAAACTGTGAGCCCCAATCTTTTACTCTGTATTCACACCAGTGCTAAGCGCACACTATCTGTGGTATGTGTACTGTCGTCGGCGACTCTACAAACTCATGAGCTTATGGGTTATGGATTGTGATCTGTGCGCCGGCTCTACCATATCTGAGAGACCAAGTGCTCAATAACTGTATTATTGGTTATACTTATTCCACATTTTTATTCTTCTGTTATAAACTTGTATTCAATAATAGTATTATTATTACAATACATGACATCCAATATAATACCCGATATCATAGATATTAAGGCGTTTAGAGGCCAATAAACGCATTTTCATTGTTAACATACCAACAAAATGTTTAAACGACTGGAAATGGCATTTCTCGAGTGAAAGGCAACTTATGATCACTCGATTGTCATCAGAAAAGCCCTTTTTATAAACTTGGAAATTCTAGGTTTCATTGCTCAAAGAAATCCTTAAGTTATGAGACTTTTCTTCTTTTCCTCTGAATATTTCGCCAAAAATTCCGATCAATTTTCTGATTCATTTCATTAATGAAAAAATCGAGTCTTTAAACCGCAATAAAATAAATCATAAAAAACAGTTAAAAGTTTACATATTATTCAATATAAATGGCAGTTATATTGCGTGAGAGTAATGTAAAAATGCAATCCATTTAACTGACATTCAAATGAATTCATTTCACTGTTTTTATTAATCAAGAATCAAAAGCTTTATTTATTCATAAACTCAAAATACATTGTCCCGAAAGGTCGTTCTCTGCATGTCTTTCCTCAAATGATTTGAATGTCTTGTTTTGATGAATAGAAAAAGTTTAACATAATATCCATTATATGTATGTGAAGTGTGCCCTAAATTAATTGCACGCGAATTCAATTATCAATATTTGAAATTATAATTTGCTTGAAAACAGGCTTTCCTTCGAAATGTTTAATGTTAGCAAACATTAAGAGAGAAAATAACATTAAAATAATTTGAAATAAAAGATATTTTGAAAAGTCTGTCGACGGCTAACAAAATGTTATTTTCTGAGCGAATAACAGACGTATTATTAAATTTATTTCTGTCTCCCAATAGAAACATAAAATGCGGTCAAATTTATTAGATTTAAAACGTTTGCCAATTGCTGTTACCTGTGCTGAAGACTGACATTAATGGTCGAGTTGTGTGACTTATTCTGTTCACAACAGATATGTGAGCAAAAAATTCTTAAGTAGTGTTAAACTCCTGACAAAAACGAGATAAAAGACAAAAGTTTACTAACAATCGATGTTTAACTCGGGTTTTGTTTGAGAAGTGAAAAGTTAGTCTAAAATCACTGATAGCCAAGGAGGTAGTGCCCAAAATATGAAAATAAGCTTAAAATTCTGGATGTTATAAAATTTAATGAGCTTTAAATTATGTAATTTTAATTTATAATTCATTTGTTTGAAACTTAAATTCTTTGCTATTATTCCAAAAATTGTTTAGTTTTATTCAAATAATTAAGAGTAATGTTTGCAAATTTAAAGATAAATTATTTTAATTTCAAGCATTAAATCAAGAAAATAATTGCCTTTCTCCATTTGCATTGTTCTTGCTCTTATATTAGGACATTTTCTAACACAAACTCAAACTTCTTGGTGATGAGCGAGTAAAATAATGGAGAAAGTAGGTTGCAAAACATATATAGCATGTCTGCTGTCAATCTTAATTTAACACAAATAGCATCAAATATAGTAATGTTTGGTCAGTCACTCACTACTGTCTCAGACGTTAAGCATTCTCTCTGTGAGCACACAATCCTCTGTTCTGATAGAAGAGAGTGTTTTTTCTTCTCTTGTTTTCTCTCTTTCTGTGGATATCTTTCTATTCCTGAGACACACAAACAGTAAAAGCATTCCTGCGTTTTGTTTGGGCCATAAATTTATTCACTCAATTCCCCAGAGATTTTTCACTGATGTTTCAATGTTTTCTCTTCCTTTCTTATTCTGTGCTCATTCTTTTGGTGACTTTTCAGACAATGCTGTTTACAGTCGTTTGCATCAGTAGTTAAGGACTGACTATAACTTTTATTTACAGATCATTTCGTATTTCATTGATATTACCGCAAAACAAAACACAGAAACCATATAATAAAAGCTCAGATCATATTGTTTTTGACAAAAATGAAACTTTAGAATAGGTTTTGAGTTCAAAACCACAGACAAAAAGTGGTAATAAATATATATTATCCACAGTTCACACAAATCGATAATAAACCATAAAATTGTTTGTTTGAAAAAAGTTTTGATTACTTCTCTACCTTTCAATGACTTTTTGAAGGATGCGTTCAATTAGTGAGGAAAGCATTGAATCTATTGTTTCTTTCATTCGTTGGTCTGCATTGAAAACTGTTATAAATGTAGCGCTCGTTTGGTTTCCATTACTCTATCAGTGATTTCTATCCCTTTCTTTCGGTCTGACAATCAGTCACTCATTCTTAGAGTCCATAAATGATTGGACCGGAGCTGTTGTATCGATGCTTTCCTCTAAGATCTTTCACAATAAATCAGTGCAATCACTGGAATGGCAATGCATTAAACACTAGGATATACTCATTGTCTGTATATTCTGAGTGGTGGCCAAAAACTTTTCTTATTTCCTGTCGTTTTCCCCTTCGAAGAGCACATCCATATCACAATCAAAACTAAAGGCATTCAATTCGGCACTCAATCTGTGATATAAAACCAGAACTCCTTTTTCTCACTACACAACAGACAAAGTCTTGTCTGAGCCTCAGATCAGATCATATCTGAAACGCTCAATAGCTGTGAACCCTATTATGTATTATCGCACAAACGAAGAGCTCATTTGGTTTTTCGACTCCAATCATCTCTCACTACAACACTCGACAATTGTATCAAATTTTCAAATCTCACCTCAGAGTCCTATTTCAACGCCCGACACAATGAAGTGTCAATTCCAGACTCGGCTCACAAATAAAAAGCCTTTTTGATCAGAATTTCAAGTCTTAGACTTTTTAAAACTTTTTTCTCGACTTTCCATCAGAAAAGTCGGTCCAATGAAAAGGTAATGCAAAACAGCATAGTTTTAATGCACTGCCAGTGAGCCGACTAATGCTAATGAGTTGAATGCCTGTGCACTCATTCCATGAATTCCTAATTAACGACAATCTTCTTTAGAAGACTTTTTGATTAAAAATCGATTGATTCAAACCCTGATCAATCTCTTCTCAAAAGTTTCAATGCATTTGACAATTCATTAAAACATCAAAAAAATGGGGAATGTATTGCCATTCAATCTTTTTCAACATTTTTTGCGGAAAATCATTGAAATTCCAAATATGGCATAACTTTGACACAACTCCTGATTGATTGCAATCGCTTTATATGAAATTATTGATCATTTTTTGCCATCAAATTTTCACTGACTATTTCACTGATAACTAGAATAATATTTGAATGCTTGGCAATTATTCCACAAATGAGTTCATTTCAAATGAAGTCAATTAGTTTTCCTTATAATTTCTAATTTTCTGCGATGAGTTTTGTCCTTTAATTTCCCCTAAAAATCCTAATGATATCCTAACAAAAGTCATGCATTCAATACAGCTATCAATTGATGTTTGAAATCAATTTTTCATAACTAAATGCAATTCTAAAAAATATTTTTTCATTATTAAAGGCTGTAATAGACGTACAGTTTTTATATAATGTTTTATATATTTTTCAATTTCCTGACAAATAGTAAATTTGATTGTATTTCAGGCAAACGTTTAAACGCTTTTTGTTTGGATTGAATTGAAATAACAGCAAAAAATAGCAGAATTGAGAACACAATCTGTTTGGTATATTTGCTTCAATACTCAAGTATATGTAACACAGCACTTGATTATGTGCTATCAGAGCACTGGTATGTGTAGAGCACTGGTTACAGCGTAACAATAAATCAGCGAACATAACGCTTGAATTGATACCTGTCTGACTGAAAAAACCCCAACCGATTCCACATCAAAACAATATTTCTTTCTATTGTTTTAACTGATATTTTATTTTTCATTACATGAGATTAGAAGAAGAGATACTCATCTCTGGTATCACTGAATAGATTTATCAGTAAAATCAATATAAGGGAAAGCAATACAGACTTATGTCGGATATCTTCCACTGAATATTGGTTTACGATTACAGGAATATTGATATTTACTTTTCCATCCTTTTTGGGGAATACATTATATGACAAACCGATGATAGCATTAGTGGTCGACTCAATTGAACAAAAGAATTACAAGAATCTGATCTAATTTTTTGCGTATTCCAAACATAATTACTGACAATCTGGTCATTTGCTCACTAGAGCGGCACAAATGATCGCCAATAGTATTGATCTGTTATTTAAATATCTAAAGGATGAGTCTGAGCCACCTGTGCTCCACTTGTGCTCCACTTATTATTCGATACAATATTTCGATTATTTTCAGTAGTCTTTTCATTCTCTGACATAAAAATTACAAAATCTTTTTTTAACACTTGTGATGAAAATTTCTTTTCTTGTTTTGTCTCAACTTTTATATCAAATTCTTTCATTCGAATCATTGCCTTCTTCTTACTTGTGGTACATAATCTCAGGAGAGTGTCTGTGGATGGCTGTGCTCTAACTTAAGTTGTCGTCTCAGATACTATGACACAGAATATACTCGACGACACTTTTCTCAATTTTTCTTAATATGACTTTCCTTTTTGATTCAAATGCCAAATGAATTGCAACGAAAACTATTTTAATGCTCTAAAATTGTATGAAATATTCATATTCTCTAATAAATCAAAGGAAAGTCTGAGTGAAAAGCATTTTGAACTCATTTAAATGCGTTTCAGTGTTGGTGTGACTGTTACTAACTGTTAGTGTTAACGGCAAAGACTGTAAGTCCTGTACTCTGAGCTGACTTTCTGGTTGTGCGCTAAAAAGAGAATAACCACACAAAAAGTGGTGAAAAACTGAGGGCTGAGTGAACATCACAACAGAAAACTAACACAAGATATCTGTATTCTGTATATAGAGTGAAAACAGTGGTATTGCACTCAAAAGACAAGAGCACTGCTATGAGATCAATGTCTGGCTCCAGAAAGACGGCTCTGAGCACTAGTATTGAATAAGAGATGTATTTGACTCTGACTGCAATCCCAGGACAGCAAAGACAGAGATTTTCTTACATTTTATTTCGATTTTCTCTTTTCATCTAAAAAGAGCGATGAAAAAGGATTTTATGGTAAAAGCACTTCCAATGCATTTCTGGATATGAATTGAAATCGAGATCAATTTGATTTTCTTAACTCATTCTTATTCTTTTGCTCTTTTCTGTCAATATTGCAAAAAAGTGAAACTATTCGCTCAAAAATATGAAAATTTGTAAAAATCTCAAAAACTAAAAGGTATTATTGAATTGTAAAGAGAAACACAAACATGAGATTGAGATCTATGTCTATTGTCATCAATTGTAAGATAAATTCAAGCAATTTATCCTCATTTTGTCAAATACTTTGCAGGAAAACCTTTCGGGCATTCATTGAGCTGAAGAGGGATTCAAATTAATTTTACTAAAAAAGGTTTAATTTAAAATTGAGTGCAGAATAAAAAAATGTTTGATTCGCTAACGATTGTTGTTATTCCTACAAAATTTGTCACATTTTTAGCTCAAAGCTATGAAATAAGTAGATAGAGAGAGAGAGAGAGAGAGAGAGAGAGAGAGAGAGAGAGAGAGAGAGAGAGAGAGATTTAATCAAACAAAATAATAGTGAAACTGTTCCTCTGGTGGAAAATCGGGATTAATTTGAACAGAAATTTAAATTTAACATGAATAGTTTTGTTAACCTTTGTTTATTGTCATTATTTTCCTGCTATTCTACTTTTGAGCCCAATTTATCAATTGTTTTGAAATGACGCGAAATTTAATGACGTTTTTTGAAAATGTAGTAATCATTTAGTTTTCTATTCATTTCTCTTCAAAAGATAAACGAATAATATTTTTGTTACGAAAACTATCAAAGAAAATAATATTTTCATTATATGTATTAAATTTCTATCCATTTATCGCAAAGACTATGAATAGAAAGTTTAATAATTTTTTCCGACTATTATATCATTTCTTAAATTAAGTACTCTATTGAAAAGTATCCGAATATTTTCAGAATAATCAAGATTATATTTTCATTTTACCGTTAAATCGCTGGGGTTTCAACTCAATTGAAAATCAAAATAATTGAAAAACATATAACCTGTATATAAAAGTGCAGAAAAGCGTGAGATTCTTGTAGATATCGTCGGGCACTGGTATGTTGGGGTTCTTGTATTACCAGAAGCTTAACGATGAGATCATCGAAAACATCATACAATGAATGTTGAACTCGCTTTTTGAGAGTGGAATCGACTGCTTCACTGACTTGCAAAGCCTATCCATGACATACAAGTGCAGTGCACATACATACAAGTCATGAGGGAAAGTGACATTTCAGTGCACTCACTGTATTAACTTTCATTCGCCTCTATTTTTTGTCCATAGAATTAATTTTTTACTGTCGCTCCACTCAAACATAATATGCCGGTTGAGCTGAAAAACTCATTTTTTACACTTAATTTTCATTTAATAATTGTTTGGATCCAATAAAAGGTAGTGTTTTTGACAGCAGTGAACACAAACATTGATGTCATGTATATAATGAATGATTTTTGTTCTTCAATTGCGATCGCAGTATGTTTTCAACAGATATTACTATTACTTGACTCACATTAACCTATTTTTATGAGAAATTCTTTCTCCAACTATAATACAGTTATAATTCTGTTTCTCATTAAACGGAAGAGAAAAATATTCAATAAAAAAACTGCAAATTTTGTTTGAATATCTGTTCACTTGATAATTTGGCTCTTGTAATGAATGATGAATTTGATGTGAAAATAATATAAATGAATATATTTTCGCTCGTTTTCAATGAAGTCGATCATTGAGTTAATGTTTGGAAGCGTTGATCACAACAACAAACGAAAGGGAAATACAATATAAAAGAGATAATTACAGTGAAAATAAAAGTGCTATAAGTTTTCAACAGTGAGTTCACGAGTGAATGAAACCAAATCGCATATAAGGGCATACAAAACGCATTTTCTCTACAAATGTATATAAATTCTGAGGATGGGCAGAGGGTTGTGCCAAACATTTCCTAGTTTCTGTCAAAGTGAACATTTCATTTCAAAACAATATATTTTCAACTCTTCCTATTTGTAAGCATGAAATATGACGTTCCTTCCAAGATTTAGTCATGCAATAAACGAAATTTCAGTTATAGTATCCTGATCCATATCTTATCTTTGACACTTGGAGCACCCCCATGAACTTGCAGGGAATACACTATATTTGCCGTTATATAAATGTGTGTCTGTTGTGTCTGTGCAGTCATGTGTTCAAATTCTCAGCACATGTGAAATCTTAGCTTTAAGTATCGTATATAACATTATTGTTTTGTTCAATAATATTGAACTCCAGTTCCCAATTGTATGAGAAGTTAACCAAAAGACTGATTATTATAATTCACCAGTAATTCAATTTTTCTACACAAACAAAGGGCTAAATAATTGGTGCATTTGCAGGCAATTCAAGTGTTTCCCAGATTTGCCTCAAAATATCATTTTGTTTGATGCGTTCAACAACAAGAGTGGAGAAAGTCTTAAGGAAAGACATTAGATTTGAGGTGATTTTTCAAAAATATACTAAATCTATGTTTTTCCGGTTGCGTAGAGACCTGTATTCAAATGATTTATGCGTTTTCAGAGAAATACTTTTGAAAAATATCGGTGAAAATCATTCGGTTATAGATTTGAATTCATTTCGAGACATTTGAAAGGAAAAAATTCCCATATTTTCAAAGTTATGGAAAAAACTAATTCAATAATTTTTGAAATCTATTTCTATAACCATTGAGTAAACATTGAAATAGTCTATCGATTTATTTAAATTACTTCTTCTTTTGCCGACTTTTTTTTATTAATGCATTGAAATTGAAATCTTGTTCTTCAGTTCATATACTAGAGTATGAAATATGAAATTTCCGTATGTTTTACACATTCTTTGAATTTTAAATTAATTTCCTTTTTTGAAAACTCCACTTTCAATACACTTATTATTATTGTATTGAAAGGAAGAAAATTAATTTCTTTTTCTTTTTGATTGATTATTCAAATTTTGTAATTCAAATATTGACAAAATTCATCAGAAAATTGCTTTTTCTTAATCAATGCCAATATTAAAGAATTGCTTCTTTCGGGTAAAGAAATGATGAATAATTCCTTGAAATGTTTGACTTCAAAGCATTTTTATTATATCCCTGATATTAAATTATTTAGATTTTGTTTATTTTTTATTTTATATTAATTTTTAAATTTTGATATATTTTTCTTTTGGGTATTTTTCAAAAAATGCGAATTCAAACTAATTTTGAAAACATGTGTTTTCTAATGGAAATGGTTTACATAACTTTTTGCTGAAAATCATTGATATTTAAGTAATAATAGGCAGGGTACCATAGGCAGCTTGACAACCCTTTGAAATTTGTGGATAGTAACTTTAATTCTACAGTTTTTTCGTAAGACATCCTGGGTATTATTGGGAAACATTCAAATTTTTCAAATTACTCTCTTCTCATTTATTTTTCTTGTTTGAGAATATAAATGATGTATATATTGTTCATTTTGCTAGGATTGATAAAATAATAACATCA
>JAQFXL010000491.1:0-20255 GCA_034693445.1 Edwardzetes edwardsi
ATTGTAACTTGGTTAAATATTCAAACTAAAGCTGAGCTTCTGCGATTTTAGCCAATTTACTTTTTTCCTAGAACGGAGTTCTCCACTTTTTAACCTTGTGTTTGGAGATTTTTCAAGTCTTTTATAATATATGTAAAGCCGTTTGAAAAATAAATTCTAAACTTTATCTCAAACTTTTAATTGAGTTACAAATCAAACGAAATTGAGTTTAAAATCGAGTTTTCATTCAAACTGAAAATCGGATAAAATTCTCACAAAAAAGTTTCACACATTTATTCGTAAATTTCAATTGGACTTGCACCAATTCTAAACGTGGATTACCAATAAATACCAAAGTTTTTATCCCTATTTTTGCGACGCTTCAAATAAAACTAATTTAAATTATAAACTCTTGCAATAGGAATGCCTAATGGCTACTGTAAATGTAACATAGAAGAGTCTTGGTCTATTCGCTAGAGCTTATAATGAGAGCTCTCAGCTCACAAACAAGTCGTTTGATATAACGGTTCTCTAAGAACCAATTGAATATCGATCGGAAGCCTTTCATTAAATCAATTTTATGCATAAAGTGATTCACTTATTGAAAAATGCAATTTTATTGAACTTTCGAGGGTTTAATTCTTATCAAAATATTCCTTGCTGAAAAATCTTGGTTAATGCCTATTTTAATTATTGGAATTAAACGTTGGCTTGTATAAGGGAATGAGATGATCAAGGTAGCGCCACTCACTAACTTTTTTTGTCACTCTATCAAAATAGTTGTTATGGACAAAAATTATGTCCCAGAATTGCAAGATGCATCTTTTGCTTTATTGCAAGTTTATTGCCATTGAAGTAAATAAAAAGGAATAATAAAACCGTTTTAGGCTTAAAACTAATCTTTTTCTTAGTTTATAAAACATCAAAAGATATTAAATTGTCCACTGATTTGAAAGTTGAAGGGATATGAAGAGTGGACCCAAATCTCAATTTGGATTTAATATCAAAAAAACTTTATTCGAGTAAAATCCTTCTGTTGTTTTAAAACAAAAATAAAGTAATAATAAAATATTCGTAAACTAGTTGTCAATAAAGAGTTGAACTCATTATAAAAGATAAACTGATTTGTGTTGAAGTCATGAAATCCATTGAATAATAATATTAATAATTATATAATTGAAACGATTACTGAATTGAATAAAAACTTAATTAAAAGAAAAATTGATTTAAACAATTGGTCGGCAATCAAAAAACTAAAGCTTTGGGTTCTTCCCAGGGGAAATTCTCCCGCCCAAAGTGTCCGTAAACACTGGTTGCCTCGAAAATGGGTTTTTTGAGACCCAATTCTCTATAAAAATAGAAAATAAAATTAATAAAAGAATCGAATGAATGACTAATTACTTGATAATCATTCCGGGCCTGAGATCGAAGTTATTTTTGATGATATTAACCAATTCTTTCTGAGTCTTCTTCGAAGTTCCATAAGTGAAGACAGTTATCGAAAGTGGTTCTGCAATTCCGATGGCATACGAAACCTATTGATTGCAATCAAAAAAATGAATATTTGAAGAAAAGGGCATATATTTGAAGTCTGACCTGAACCAGACATCTTCTGCACAACTTGGAAGCAACCAATGACTTGGCGACCCAACGCGCAGCATATGCAGCAGATCTGTCGACTTTAGTCGGGTCTTTGCCGGAGAAAGCCCCGCCTCCATGTCCGCCCCAACCACCATATGTGTCGACAATGATCTTACGTCCAGTGAGTCCGGCATCACATGCAGGTCCTCCCAAAACGAATTTACCGCAAGGATTGATATGATATACAGTATTGACGTCCAAATATTTGGAAGGAATCACTTTTCTGACCACTTTTTCCATTATCTCATTCCTCAAGAAATCCAATTCGATGTCATCTGAGTGTTGAGTGGACACAACGATTGTGTGTACTCTCAAAGGAATGGCGGCACCACCCTTGAAGCAATACTCGCAAGTCACCTGGGTCTTTGAGTCAGGTCTGGCCCACGGGAAGGTACCGTTGCGTCTCAATTCAGCCAATCTTGCGTTCAGTTTGTAGGCCAATACTACAGTCAATGGCATAAGTTCTTCGGTCTCATCGGTGGCGTAACCAAACATAAGCCCCTGATCTCCGGCTCCAATCTCTTCCTCATTCTTGTTCTCGTGAACGCCGGACGCGATTTCATGGCTCTGTTTATCCATTTTTATGAGGACTTTGCAGTCCTTGTAATCAATACCTAAAAAGAAACACAAATTAATTTCTTTTTAACAGATTTTCCTTAAAAACGATAAACAAAAATAATTTGAAGAAATTCTCGATTTTTCTGATAAAAAGTCAATTAAATAGAGTACTATATCTGTCGGTTTAAACCTTGAAATCGATAAAAAGGTGATAATAACCCCTAAAATAATTATCGCATTAAAACTGGTTTTTCACAGATTTAAAGATTTCTTTGAAATAAATGAAATTTTTAGACAAACCTTTACTTTCGTCGTCGTAACCGATTTTTTTGACCGTCTGTCGGACCACAGCCTCGATATCTACGTCGGCCTCTGAAGTGATTTCTCCGAAAACAATAATAAGACCCGATTTGGTGGCCGTTTCGCACGCGATCTTCGACTCCGGGTCCTGTCTGAGATGTGCGTCCAATACGGCATCACTTATTTGGTCACACATTTTGTCTGATGATACAAATGTTCAAAAGATTCAATATATAATCTAGTTAAATAATTTATTCAATTGAGCAAGCTACAACAACAACAACAATGCAAACAACATTGAAAGCATAGAAATTCCTGAGAAATTCTTTGAGAAAGAATCTAGTATAACTTTAAATTACAATACACTAACCAGGATGTCCTTCGCCCACAGATTCTGAACTGAAGAGGAATGTGTCCGAAGTGGCGCCAATTGAGTGACCATTGGTTTGGATTTCATCTGAGAAACCATTTGTATAAATCTCTTGGTTTTGAGACATTTTAATACTTTATATTAATTTTTGATTAAATAAAACAATAAATTATTTGAATTTTCAATTCAAAAACTGTAATGAATTTGAGAGTAATTTTGAAATAATATCTCAAATCGTTTGAATATCACTTCAAATATCAAACAAATCGAGTGTTCATTCAATGTGTGAACCAATTGACTGAATCGAAGTAAAGAGAGAGAGAGAGAGAGAAAGCTATGAGAGAACACATGTCTGTTTGCGAGCTTTAAATACAATATAGTAGAGCACTATCTCTACGTTGACGTCACTCTAATCATGAGCTGTTGAAACACATTAAACTTCAGATAAAAATTGTCATCAGAGATGCTCACAACTATAGAGCTATAAAGCTCTGAAATCTGAAAATTACTTCTTAACCAGGGATGCACAAGCGAGTCAGCCAAAAAACTCCTCCTTGATTCAAAAAATTTTTGAAAACTCCCTTCTCCTACAAAAAATTCGCCATTTTTACGGCTATTTTTTCCAAAATGAGTCAAAACTGAATTAAACCCACATTTATAACAATTTAAACTAAATTGAGTCAAATTTATCGGTTTTAAACTGAATATATCCCGAAAGAGTCATCTTGTATGCAATATCGCCCTTCCCCATACCTCCTCCTATGATTTTGACCAAAATTTTATACAAAACGTGAAGTCCCCTCCCTGGAGTCGAGAAGTTTTGTCACCCCTGCTCTTAGCATTGATTTGGAGGCCGTCAAACACCTCCAATAATGATCAGAATCTTCGACTTCAAACGCAGCCATTTTGGGGCTAAACCGCTTCTAATTCGGTTACTTCGGTTTAATTTGGTTCAAACATTTAAACGAACTCGACAATTTTTTTTAATTGGTCATTAGATTTATAGAGCATTAAGCAAGATTATATACAAGATAAAATCTAAGCTAAATTGAAAAATCAGCCTGGAAATGCAACACTGAAATAGGAATTTTGATAACTAGTTTGTCTTCTTTATCCCTGAATACAACTTTCACTTTAGAATTCGACATTTTTGAAATCATTAAACTTCAATGAATTCACCTATCTAATATGTTTTCCATTATCTATCAATTAATCTGATTCATGTGTTTTAAGACCCCTCTGAGTTTAATTCTATAATTGAACTTGAAACTTTCAAAGTCGAGAAACTTGAAATTTTGACTCAATAAGCAAACAGTGTCTCCAATTAAGTCTAGACTCCAGACAACTAACATCAAGAATCACTTCTATGTAAACCCTTTTTCAGTTAGTGTTATGTCAAAAATTATATTAATCAGGAATGAGGCGACTGATCAGCTCCAGGGGGTGCAGCAGGGGTATTTTTTACTTTCAATCTCAGGGGTTCACACTCTGTCCAATTTTTGGCTTAAAAGCTTTAAAAATGGGCTAATTTCTTAACTTTCTATTTAATTTAAATGCTAATTGTCCATGGACATTTTAATCGATTAATCGCCAAAATTCCAACGGAATAAATAACAAATTTTATGATACAAGGAACTATGGGATGAACCCCGCTCGTTTCATATCCCTTATACATATCCCTCATATCCCTTGTATTAATCTGGTGTTCCCTGTTTTACATCAGATGTATACTTGATTCTGTGTTGGGGGCAATCAGCTACCGGTTGGGATTTATATTCGCTAAATTGGTGAAATTTCCTGGCTATATGCTCAGGGCTCTTTTTGAAGAGTATTGTAAAAATACACATTTATTTTTAGCCTTATTTCCTGATTATTCCGATTTATTCTGTGTCGCAATTATCGGCAATTATTTGTCGATTTTGTCGTAAAGACAATTTGGGCAAAAACTAGCCACTAAGTCAGCAAAATTGACAAGTACTTTTAGGACAAGTAGATTTGCAATTCTATTCGATGGAAAAATACAATTATCAAAATTATGTAAAAACATTTAAAAATTTGAATAACAGCTTTGAAATTCAATGACAATATTCAAAAACCCAGGTTTTTATCGATAAATTAATCGTTTATTAAATTATATAAATATATAAATGAATATAAGTATGCAATCTATGAGAAGTGGTGTAATACTGCAGTATGTATTAAACGGTAGTACAAGTACTAATCTTGGGCAATTTTCGATTTACGAACCGTTCAATCGAGAGTTTGATGCATCAAATCAATGCAATTTGAGAACCAATTAAAAGAGTGATTTTATACTTGCAGTCTTCAACAAGTCTCTAAGTCTCAAACAATATTACGAAATGATCTTATCTATAGTCGGGCACAAAACTATTGAATGCGTATTGAAATAAATGCTGAGAAATAAATTGTTTTCTTTGGGTTTATCGAAAACTCTGAGATAAATAGTGTTTTCTGAATAAATATTTGATTAATTGAGTCATAAACACAAGCCTTTGATTCGTTTTCTTTTATAAGAACTAAGAAAAAGTGAATTCAAATAAATAATGATTAGAAATATGTCGTAAATAAGAGCTCAAAACTGTTGACATTTTGAAGGTTTGATAAAACCAATGAATTTTAAGCTTAGAAATAAAGCTGAAGAATATATTTGACATACAAACACCTATTACAGGCAAAACTGTCAAATTGACAATACATATGCCGTTCAATTTTGAGAAGGAATAACAACTGTTGCACTTATGAAGTGCTATAAACATTGACAGCATATTAAATGATTTGTTAATAAATTTAATGAATGGAATGAATGGAAAATAATTAATAAAATGATTATTTGAGGAAATAATTAAAAATCAATAAATCTTTTTTATGACAGAAAAGTCACATAAACTGGAAAATGCTTTTTGAAGACTAAGAGAAAGCGTGTCTTCAATCGGAAGGCTGGAAAAAATATCATTCAATTGATGCCAATCTAGTCTTTCAATGTATTTGTCGTAGAGTTTGAGCGTCGCCTCCGGGAACATGAAGTGCGGAGAAGTGGCCGCCAAACACGACATATTGATTTGTGACAACTGTACCAGTAATTTGACCGCATCTTCGCATAGAGGAGGGAACGGACCACACATTCGTACCAAAGCTGGCAATACGTCTGTGAAAAAGGGTGCCCTCTTCTCACTGGGAAGGACTGATACCAAAGTGATGGACACATTGAAGCAGAGTTTTGCGACATTAAATGATTTGGTGATTGAGTATTGTTTGCATAAATACGAACATAATTTCATCGCAAAAGCCTTCAAATAAAACAAATTTAGATTTTAATCTAAAAATACAATAATTTTAAATTATTTACGAAACGAGTAAACAAAATGAGAGGAAATTGTGTTAATAATTATAATCCTATTCATAGTTATATCTATAAATGTTTACCTGTTTTTGTAGATCCGGTTGTCCTAACAGTTCAGGAATAAAATCGAGACAAATGTGCATCGAAGGAATGGCGGACACCATCAGTGGTAACAGTTCGCTCGGATAGCCCTGAAAATGGACTAATTTTGCGATATTTGTATCACTAATGAAGACTTGATGCAAATGACTGCAAACCAATCCCTGGACTTCTCTTAAATTAGTCAATTGATTGCTTTCCGATTCCTCTTCTTTTGTGACACAACATTCCAATAGTATCTGAATGGCAGCACTTTCTTGAGCTGTCAAAAGTGCAGTTCGCAGTTCTTCCCTATCCTTTTCTTCTTCGGGACACTTTGAGGGCTTTTCCATCATATGATGGCTCAGATATATTCTGGAGGCGGCCAGGAATGCATTCAACATATGTAATATGATTTCCATAAGTTCTGCGCACCTGAATATTCTTTCATCGCATCTCAAGACATGCAAAGGGTCTAACATGATGTCAGTCCACGTCAGGAGTTGGCTTTTAGGCATAAACCCAAACAATTTGGGTCTCAACACATTCACAGTCATAACCCATAGCTTTCGCGGAAAAATTGAATTCAATTCAAACCAAACAATTTTGACTTTTTCGCGGACCTGTCGGGGGGTCGACGGCACCAATAAAAGTGATATTTTCGATATGAAATCTGAAGCCAAAGGCCACAAATGATTTTTCGGTAGAGTCAGCAGTCGTTCCAATTCTGAGACTATAAGTGACGGAGAGTTTGAGTCAAAAGCTTTCGAAAATAGTTTTTTCTCGTTTTGTGTTGAGATTTGACGCGATTTACACATAATTTCGTGTTTATCGGACGGCAACCAGTCTTTGACGAGACAGAGGTGGGGGTAATGGTGTGACACCAGACGCAATAGCGATGACGTCAGAACTCCGTAGTCTTTTTGATCTCTTCGGGCCTCTTGTATTAAATAAAAGATAGGCATTTGAGCCATGAATTCCACCGAATATTTCATTAATTTTCGATCTGAAGTTATGGTATTCTTGGAGAGAGCTGTCAATCGAATGTCTTCATAGAGGAGCACAAAATATAGTAATAATAGCTGTGATGTCAGTGCAGATGACGGCTCTGTTGAATCGATTTGCATTTTGTCTGTCAATCCATCGCTATCTTCAACGGAATATACTTTATATTTGAAAATTTCGATGATTTCGTCTTCAGAGAAGGGCTCGTTTGTCGTGTTTGACGATGATTTTGGGGTCGGGTGTATAATAGAGTTGACATAGGCTTCGATAAGTGGCAAAAAGACCGGATGAATGGGAGCACTGGAGCTACAGATTTGTTTGAAAATCCAATCCTTGATCGGAACCTTATGTTTAGTAAATGCTCTGCTTTTCAGCAATTGGTATATGCAGTGCACCGGCAAAAAACCAGATACTGAACTGTTCAGGTTGGGAGTGACCGGCACTTTGACTGCATGGGCTGTAACCGTCTGATCGGTGAATATTTCCTGAGTGAAGATCGCTTTAATTCGATTCAGATTATTGACTCGAATCGGAAGTTTGATGCTTAGCGTCGAAGACACCAAATCGCCGATTGCTGTCATTTGGTTCGAATGGAAGTGAATGGCAATTAGAAGAAGCATTTCCCCGAACGAAGACTTCACGTGAGTTATGCGTCCGAAATAACTCTCCTCTTTGACCAACCATTTGATCCAATCGATTACTTTTGCCTCATTGTCACCATTGCTGATGAGAGACGGCGCCGATAGTATCATACAAAGAGACAACGAAACAAATCTGATCCCAATTTGATTGGGCGGCGGATGACATATAATAAGAGCTACGATAGCATTGGTCTCTTCTTCGGTAAGTTTCATATTCGCCACTCCACGCAATGCACAGTAGAGTCGAATCAAAACACAGGCCTCTGAAACACAAGATTCGGAGCCGTCCTCTCCTTTGAGTCCGTTTTGAACAAAACGATCGACACTTTTTAGCAGTTCTTTTCTGAGATTTGAAAGACTGGTTTGAATCGATTGATCCATTTTTTTCTGACCAATTCTTATGTATTGCGAAAACCAGTTCCGAATCTTATCGTCGTTTCCCAACAAAATACCGGAAATGAATGAAACGATATTAGTTTCCGGCAAACAATCACTCGATTTGTCTCTGTTTCGGATGTAATCCAAAGTAAGCATAATTGTAAGGCTCGGCATTCGGCACATATCCACTGCTTCGGCCCTAACTGTGAGGGTTTCCGACGGATTCATTAGACATAAAAGTCTAATTGCAGTGATTCGGGTTCGGCCACAAAAGGACTCGTCTTCATGTTTGTCGCCATTATTTAGAAGTGTTAGACATAATTCGTGGAAACTTTCGGGAAAATTAGCGGCGATTCTGCAGATGAGAGCCGTTCCATTCTTAACCAGGAGTAAGGCCTCCACCACTTCTACTATCTGTAGAGTATTTGGCAGCTCTGCGATTGCAATGCAGATGACATCCGAGACATCGTCTAAATAGACCTCATTGTCAAATAATTCTGACGCTCGAAGACCTGTCACTTGTTGTTGGCTTTGATGACAGGTTTGCCGAACAAAAGTCATAATAGAAATCAATTCACTCAACAAAAGTCTTAATTTTCTGATTCCGTCGCAGCGCTCAAACTCGAGGGCCAACCCATCCGTCAGCGATGAGATCAAAAGCGAATCGTTTGGATTTGAGCCACACTTTAGTCTCAACTGTTGTTCTTTGCGGACATCTATTTCGAGTGCATGAAAATCCACAGACAAAAGACTGACCACATTATTGATTACTTCAATGCCGGACAACATCTTCTGAATTTGTTTGCGTCGTTCTGTCCACTCCTCGCTGTTGTCCAGTGTTGGACACCAACCCATTCGCACGAGACTCGGAAGAATTGGTCGGATCTCACTGTAGTCCAGTCCTTCAATTGTCTTCATATCCATGTCACGGATCGCACAAAATGTTTTCGGCAAAGGTATGAGGTTTTGGTCTATTATGTCCTGCATTTCGCTAATTATTCTTAATTTAATCAATAAAACAAATTGTGGTATAAATTGAAGATTTTATTGAAAAACAAACGACTTTTTAATAAATACGAACAGAGATGGCGTCAGAGAGAGAGAGAGAGACATCATATATACCGTTTCCCCCGCAATAGACGGCATGTCGGTATAGAGTGAGGTTAAGGATAGTGTCTGTATACCCCGGGGTAAGCCGACATGTCGGTTAAAGTTAGAGAGAGAAACCTAATTTCATGAATTTTAATAATTTTGTTGATTACAAATATTTTTGTGTCAGAAGATTAAGTAAAATGTATTTAAATCATAGAACTGAGAGATTCAGAATAAAATATTTGTATAGTTTATTTAAATTTAAATTTTATTACCTCACTCTATACCGACATGTCGGTAGACATTATGAAGCACTTTTTGAGGAAATGACCAACCTCAGCGATGGGGAAAACGGTATAATGAACTTTCCTTTATAATGAACATCAACTTCAATATAATGAAGAACTTTCAAATCCACTTCAATATTAAAATAATACCTTATAGTCAACATTCCTCTATAAAGAAACAGATTCTTCAATCCATTCGTGTTCATTATATAAGCATTCCAGTGCAATTGAACGTGCACATTCAATTGCAGATATAGTAAATGATTGAATAACTCTTTAATCGTTATAACAATGAATTGTCAAAAACTCGCAATACTTTGAATCTTCAAAATAGTGTTTGGAATTGAATTCTTGGATATTATGGCGAAAACAGAGCAAAAAGAGTTGAAAACTGAGCGAAAAATTGACGGAAAGAGTGAAACAGAGAAACGTCTGAAAAGAATTCGGATTTTAGTCGCGATTCTGAGTTGTCTTCTGTTTGTGATTAGTCTGTATTTCATTTACATCTCGTTTACCACCGAAACCACTGAACTTAGCTTTTCGGACATCAAATGGCGATTGACAACAATCTTCCGACTTTTAGTCTCACTTTTGGGATACATCGGCGCTATTTTCAAAAGCAAACGATTCCTTATCGTAACGATGGCTTTGATTTTAGCCGATATAGTCATCACATTTGGATTGTATCACATTTCTTACAATAAACGTTAGTTTCGATGTCTTTTCACAATTTGTTTCTTTATTTTACTTTAAAAGCGGATTTTATTTGCAGTCAATTCTAAATACAATCAATATTTGGATCATTTATCGAAAGTGCAAAACAGAACTCAAGAATCGGAGGACAAAGACTGTGATTTTATCAAAACTTTTCGGCGAAGAATCATTGAAAACCTAATTCTCATCAGTTTTCACGTGATTTACGTCGACTCAATCTTAAGCTTAATTCATTGCAAAGAAAAGTCAGTACTGGGCAGAGAAATACCAGTAAATCCTCACCCGAAATGGCCACTCGTTGTCTTGAGTGTCTTTCATATGTTTTACTCGATTTATTTGTTTTGGTCGAAAACCTTCAGAAGTGATCGAAGAGAAGAAATTATTCAGAAGAAGGGATTCTTTTACATACTTTTGTGGACATTATTAGCATTTCTTTCGATTTTCATTTCAATTGTCTCTCCCTTTGCTTTAATTCGTATGAAAGTTAAGGACAAGTTTTTTCTGAATTTCTTCATTTCAACTGTCCTTTTGTCGACATTCTTAGGTTCGGCTCAATTTTTGCTGATCGTTGCCGAAGGTATACAAAAGTTTTGAATTTTAAACATTAATTTGTTTGCCAAACATTTACAGAGTTTTGGTCGGAGTCTTCGAGTAATGACTTTTATTGCAACGTTAGACTCACATCAGTCGACAATTTCGGCTCAATTTTCATTCTAATGATTATAAATAAGATAATTATTTCATTACTTTTGACGCTTTCCAACGAAATCAAAAAAGAGATGAAATATTCAAAAGCATTGAAAGCTATCGACAAACAAAATTAGTTTACAATTTAAAGTGTTTTTCGCAAATTTATTTCAATTTCTTAAACTTTTTGTAGGAATTAAAAACTTATTTCATTCAAAAACTTATTCTCCATCAAAGTTCTCAATGCAGAAAATTGTCCAAGAGGCTTTATCAATAGTAGAAACCTCATTAAAGTCAAGAACTCTTAACATCTTTTGTTTTGTAGCAATTATAAAGAACTAGTACAGAATAATTAAGAACTAATATTTTGAAATCAAAGAGTGGACAAGTCCCTATTCTCACTTTAATTTAGCATGAAACTAAAGTTAAAAAGAAATAAACTTATTGTCATTTCATTAATTTCTCTAATTTTAGAGCTTTTGTTTCTAAAAATGAGTTTTCTTCGAGTTTTACAACACATGAGTCATACGATTAATGAGTTGAGAAAACTTTAAATTTTATGCAACACTTGCTTTGAAGATAAATAAAAGTTTAACTGAAAGTGAAGTTTTAAAAATTCATAAAAAGTTATCATTTTTAAGAAGAAAAAGATAATAATATGACATTAAATTGAGTTTAAAGTTAAATAGTTTAATTGAAATAAAATTCGTCATATTTGCTGTGCATTCAAATGTCATTTTTTTCTCACAATATGTTAACTATTTATTATTAGTTACTTTAAATATAATAATTTGTGTGAAAATTGAATTCAGGCACACATTTATTTCAATTAGCAATTAATGGATTATTGGTCTCATTCATAGCCGAGTGGGTATTTGGAGCGCCTCTGAGTCGAGTCCACAACTTATTCAACATTCACTTGAAATGCAAAAAACGATTTCGTGTTTTAATATTCGTAACACTAAGAGTATAGCACTTATAAAGAGTTTAAATGAAATTATTGGCCAAAAATATATAATTAATTATGAGTTTCACACAAATATTATTTCCAAAAGTGTTTATTTTCAACGAAAATCATTGCATTTTTCGTCAGAAGATTTATAACAAACTTGTTTTTACAGAAAATTTTCATTTATTCGCGATTTTTCATCAAATTATATAATTAACAATACTTTCTATAATTAGATTTCAGAAAATTGTTATAAAAATACATTTTTATTTACAACTATTTATTTGGGACTACATTTGATATACTCTTCTCGTGTCGACAGTTTATAAAACATACTTTCCTTCAAAATCGATAGCATTTCAATGGCATTACAAAACTTGATTTGAGGACTAAGATATTGGTTTGGGTGTGAGTTAAGTGGCCTCTGGGAATGTCGAGTAATCTATTTCAGTGTTGGGCTTATTTAGAGTATATGTCATCCAAACAAAAGCAAAACTGACTAAAAAGGCTATCGTTCCGATCAAAGAGAATAAGAGCACAGAAAGGATGAGAGAGAAAAGGCCGTACAAAAGGGCGGAAATCAAGTCATCGATTATTATCGTCGATATTATGAGACAAAAGCAATGAATAAAATAATAAACGGCTGCGAAACCGACAGTTAGATAAGACCTCCACCACCAGCGATGGTTCTCATCCATCAGATTGAAATAGGAAAACACTATTGATGTCTGAGCGCAGATCAAAATTGATGCGATGCTTATCAATAATTCGCCCGAGTTGAAAAATGGGTAGTTCTCCACAATCCAGACCGCTATAAACGGTACTAAACCTCCCAATAAAAGGCTGATCGGAAATATGTTATAAATGCTTTGCTTTGGAATGTCTCTGACATTAGCCGTCGGGCGAACCGGATATTCAATAGGTTTTTGGTAATTGAAGCCAAAGTAAGAGCCGGCAAAAGTCAGGGGTAGAGCTAAACCATAGCTAATCAATAGTACAAACAAAGCGGGAGTAAAGCTAATAGGGAAGGCCAAAGCACTCGACGATTCGACCAAAAGGAAGTTTCGGGTCAGAAAAAGTATTGCCGTCAACATAATGGGGTTGAGTGCGGAGGTCAACAAACAATTATACTTCCAATTCTGTCCGCCGAAACTTCGGTAAAAACGCGAAGAAATATAGCCGCCAACACTTCCAACCATCAAAATGAGTAAAATTGTTATCAAGACTATAAGTATTAGGGAAGTGGAGAAATGGATGAAAACTGTTAGCACTTCGACGACTCCCAAACAGCAGATATATTGAACTCCGGAACCTATTTTCATGAAAAAGAAGAATATTTTTAAATTGATTTCCATTTTTTTGTTTTATATTAAAATTTGTGAATATTTTTGGAGAAATTTAATATTTGATTAAAAAGATTAAAATGTAATAAATCTTGTTTTGAAAGCATTTTGGTATAATTGATGCCTTACGCCAACAACTCATTAGTTTTGTATTTCAAGCCTAACCGCAAATCATTGGAGCAAATCATCGATTGATTGCTTTAATGTTTTCCTAATTGCTTCTTATAAAAAATTCAAATTGTTTTTTATCTAGAAAGAAATAAAATATGTTCTGATACTTAATGACTTCATTCTTCACTTCCTACTAAATGAGTATGCTTCATTTACATGTACTTGGAATTCATGGATTTTCATTTTTTTTTAAATATGATGTATTTGTTGTTTAATTTAATGACTAACTTTCGATTAAATGGTAAATTGATTTGAAATAATCCTTTAAATCCTATAAAATCTTATTTATTTACATATTTATTACCTTTTTTCATAAATAAAGAAAACTTTCGGTTTTCGGTCACTTCATTCAATTGAGTGAAACTTTTTTATGTGAATTTGTTTCTAATCTATTCATTAATTCATTTGTGAACTTTTGATTCAAAAAATTGATGTCATATTCAAGAAAAGAATGAATGTTTGAAATCTTTCCGCATTAGCCTTATTTCACCCCTTATTTCACCACTTATTTCACCAAAAGTTCAAACGTATTATGAATTCAATGAAACATTAACTCAATTATGACATTAAATAAGAGATAATTAAATCAAAGGATAATCTGTGAGATACCGATCAGCGATGAAAAGACGAGCGGATATTTTGGACTACGGAAGATGTCGTTGGCGATGGCCTGCCATCCGCTGTTAGGATTAGACAATGGCTTACTGTTTATCCAACCGAACAGTTCATATTTGGTGAGCAAAGTTCGCGACAATACAAACACCAACGGAATCGATAAAACAATAACCAATAGAATAGCAGTTATGATAAACCACTTTCCAGTATTGCTCTCAGGAAGGGCTGACAACAGACGATCCCAACGCTCTTTTGAACTGATTGTGTCATCTCTGATGAATGTCACTGAATATGAGTGATAAACAGTGAAAGTCGAAGAATAATTCAATGAATTGGGTATTTCAAGGAGTGGCGAATCGAGAGCACAGTTCTTGAAATTATTTTTTTCGTGTTTTATACTTCTGGGTCTTATTCTCATAGAAGTAATTCGTCCGACTTTGTCGCCCAGAGTATCGCCCCATGACTTAGCTGTTCCACTTTCATAGGTGAAAGTAAAATCCAAGTGATTGAATAAATAGAAAGTATCGGATTTAGTGTCAGTTCTTTTCTTAATTCGATAATCGTTGGGATTTCCGTGAGAGTCCACATAATAACCGACAGGGGCTCCGATGAAGCACTCGAACGGATTTTGACTGTAACACCATTGCATTGGGAAGTTGTCCGCAAAGTAGTGCTGATAGTATTGTTTGCTCATGAGCATTTTCATTACACTTATCCGATGTATATCGAAGATTCTGCTCAAATCATAGGGTCTTTTGCAGAGGAGTCGGCACTGTTCGTTGCGCAAGAATTTTATATCATAAGAGGTCCGAAATATTCTGTCGTCCCATTCGATTAGATCGGATTCGCTGTATTCAAAGCCTTCAATTGCCGGACAAAAATCAAACTGATTGTAAGAATAGGGAACATATGTTCGCTCCGAATCCAATGTATTGACGTAAAGTGGTATCTGAGTCGTACAGTTTTGCTGACCGGTCGGGTCTGTCGTATTCTCTTTGCAGTAGGTGTACGGCTCCGATGGGTTATACGGTTGCGGATATTTGAACCAAATGTTGTATTTGATTGCAATACAGTTATAGACAAACAATTGCAATACAATTAGAAAGAAGTAAAAACGGTTGGCTCCAATTGTCAGTGTCATTGTCCTCTTCAGTAGGTTAACCAAACACTGCCTATTCTTTCAGTTTAGAGCACTCTTTCTTCGACTTTTACAATAAGTTGACTTTATTTCACACAATAGTTCCGCAAAAAGTTATATTCATTTGGTTTAAAAACCAAACGATTAAAAGCTTTAAAACTTTACTCAAAAGTCAATCAAAACATTTCTAAGAAGAGATTGAGTGCAGCGAACAGAACAGAACAGAACAGAACAGAACAGAAGAGTTTCTTCGAATAATCGTCGGATCACTTTTAAAGAGGAAAATATACTGTTTTTTAGTGTGGTTTCACTGCCACCACAGCCAGCAGTAGATTGAGTGAAATCAGTGTTTGTGTGTCGGCTAATGCTATGCAGAGACAGAGCTATGCAAACAAATACCCAAAACTATTATTCTTATGTAATGACTGAAAAACTGGTTTCACGACTATTAGAATTTAATTCTAAATATACTCGAAATCACTTTTTTTAAACATTTTATTTTTGAAACTTTAAATATTTGATGTTTGACTCAAACCAAGTACTCTATTGTCAAAGTCTTTTGTGTTTGCATTCATAGACTTTGAAATGAAAGAACAAATTATTTGTTTTCAATATACAAATGAAATTAACTTTTTTTTAAAACTCGAGAATACTTACGATATTTGCATAACTATTATATAATTCAGTTATGATTTTAGTATCGAATAAATAGATTCAAAGCAATAATTGATTTCAATTAACGACTGTTTACTAAACTGGAAAAGTTGTAAAATAGTTTTACAACTCGTGAGTTAATTATGGATTAATTTAGGTAACAATGGTTGTGCTGATTGTCTAAACTTAATC
Organism: Edwardzetes edwardsi; assembly: GCA_034693445.1. Taxonomy (NCBI): domain Eukaryota; kingdom Metazoa; phylum Arthropoda; class Arachnida; order Sarcoptiformes; family Ceratozetidae; genus Edwardzetes; species Edwardzetes edwardsi. Next base: position 16,154 of record JAQFXL010000491.1, read on the forward strand.
AGTTCACTCTTATTCTCAGAATAATCACTGAGAAGATCACAAAAAGCATTTTTAAAGCTAATGACCTGAAAATACGGATATTGTAATCAAAATTGATTGTCATTACATTCAAACCTATTTCTGTTGATATAAAATCATGTTTTCTTAATTAAACTGATTTTTCAAAAAACCTTTTTCGCCCAAAATATGATTTATCTGAGAGGAAATGCAAGATATTTATCCCAGTTATTCAAAATCTATTGGAAAACTTCTCATTTGTTTTGCAATTCATTAAAACATCTGATTATTATTTAATTTATACGAATCTATATTTTTGTTGTTGAAATCATGCAAACGATTCCCTCTTTCCATATAATTATTAATTTTCTTATTTTATCGATTTTTTTAATCAAATAATTTTGATTTTTATTCACAAATTTGTTAGAATAGCGGAACAGGACCTCAACACTTCATTTTATGGTCGACCGATACTTTTATTTATATGCAAGATATAAGTTGACTTATATTCTTACCAAAAATTGTTTTAAATTCAATTAAATCTAATAATAAATGTTTTGACAAAAAATGAATTTAAAATTTTTAACGATTTTCGTCTTAAAATAAGTTTTGAATTTTAAAGAAAGCATTTAAGGGTAAAAATCTCATAAACCCATTCCTCCGCGACAAGTGGGAGAGCTATTGATTTGTTGCTTAGCATTCCACTGCTGAGGAGTCATAGCCTGTATGGCCAGTGCGTGAATTTTAGCCGAAAGTTCTTCTTTTAGAACTTCATTAACCAAACGGTGTCGCTATATATGGATTAGAATTTTTTTGAAACACTCAAAGGGATCATCTTTTGTGTGGATTACCTTCAAAGAAGTCAATGATTCAAATTGTGGCGAAACGATCAGCACTCGGAAGTGTGTTTCAGAGCCTTTCGGAACACTATGCATATGACTCTCATTGAAAACTTTCAAATAAGTGGGCTATAAATCAAAACAATATTTTAAACAAAATTAAAATTAATTTATTGATTGCCATAAAAGAAGAACAAATACAGATCAGAAGTTTTGCGCAGAATATTAGTTATATTTTTTAACACTCAATAAACTATTTTTTAATATCATTCGAGAGATTCGCGAATCACTGAAATCATTTCACATATAATTTGTTTTTATATTAACAACGAATGGCTTAAATGAGAGCCAGTCTTAAGGCTTAAGTAATAGATTTGTGAACATTAATGACTAAAATATCACATTTAGTAATTGTCATTCAATTATTGACTATAAATCGCAATCCAATACTGGTATGGGATGGGATGGGGTGTAACACTTCATAAGCCTTTATCATGTAAATTGTCGTTAGACTGTTTGACAACTAATTGTAAGTTCTATTCAAACATTTGAACCCTTCCTTGCATTGAATCACAACTATAATACCGTTTAAGTAATAAATTGTAAATTAAATAAATATTTTCATTAAAATGACTAAAATATGACTTAAAATAAGAGTCAAATAAACTGGAGATTCGTTAGAAGTGTTCAATGACTGCAACGAATCGCTTCCATTATGTCTTTTGCATTCATATTACGATTGCAAATGTGGTGAACGGCAGTCAAAAATGGAAATTCATTTAAAAGCTGTTTATTGCTCAGAACTCTGAAGACTACTTCTGCGGTGTGCGCCCCCTGCAGACTCTGTCCGCCCAATATCTCCTTTTCTAGAACACCTATCGGTTTAAGAGAACCGACGAGTGCTTCGCCAACCTTTCTATTTCTTCCGCCATAACTGCTGGCAATTACGTCTCCGATTCCACAGCTCTCGAAAAAAGTGGATAATTGACAGTTCGGGTGATATAACTGCACGAATCGAATCATCTCTTTCATACCACAAGAGAGAGCGGCCGCCTTTGTGTTTGTGCCGTAACCCAAGCCGTCGATTAGACCACAACCAATGGCCACAATATTCTTGAGAGCGCCACACATCTCAACTGTTGGTCCATCGGTAGAAGTGGTCACTTTGAAGTGCTTGCACTCAAACAGAGATCGAAGCAATTTTTCGCACTCTATGTTATTGGGGAGAGGGTTGACAAGAGTCGTCTCACTGTATTGCCTTTTCGCCACTTCTATGGCTATATTAGCGCCGGACAGTACTCCCACTTCTATTCCCAACATTTTATGGATTATTTGCGAACTCAACTCTAAATTACCGGCGCTATCGATATGTAACCCCTTTGATAGGGAAAGACCGATAGTAGTGGGCGGAAGACTGCCCTCATATCTAATGGAAGAGCAGAGTTTACTGACATACTGGTGAGGAATGACAAATATTAAGACATCCGATTCAGAAAGCGCTTCATTTAACGATGAAACGGGTTTTACATTCTTCGGAAGTTTTATTGCAGTCAAGTATCTGATGTTTTGACGGGTTTTTTCAATTATCAGTCGCAACGGTTCGTCCCTCACATAAAAAATGACCTCTTCTTCGAATAAATCCTTTTGGAGGCTAACGTTATGTCCGATCAAATCAACGATAGCAGTACCCCAGGCACCACCGCCTAACACACTCACCCTTTTACGTGCTTTTGAGGTCTGGTCGGAGGCCGTAACGCCTTTTGTCGTTAAGTTTCTTACATTCAGATAATTCGCTAACTATTGGGGTTTCGGTCGAAAACGAAAACAATTATTAGACAAAAGTCTTCACATTTATAATCTTTGCAACAAATTTACTCAAATGAAAAAATTCGACAATCAATGAGATGCTTACAAATGAACAACCTCGCACAATTCAAATAAAATAAATTGTATTTATGGGCAAATTATGCAAGATACTCTATGCAATTCACTAAACAATTACGAAAGTAATTAAATTGAGACAAACCTGAAATTTGTGTCTCAATTTGAATGCAATCATCGATTCAACTGAACCACAATTGGTATGAATTGAGACAAATCCGAGCCGTAAAGCGATTAAAGGATTGAATGAAACGTTTGTCAAACCATTTAAACTATTTTTAGATAAACTTAATTTGAAATTTTTGATGAAAAATATCGCCATTTGTTTGTCGCGAATCAAAATTCAATTATTTTCTTAGTCTTCAGACGAAAATCATTTTTAATTTTATTTGAATTCTTCCAAATAATTCTTTGATAGCATTTAGAAAAGTGTTGAAGAATAACAACCAAGGTCAAATCAATCGTTGATCAAATGAAGAGCCCAGAAATGAAACTGGCTCACGAGTGGACTAGAGTGAACTTGTTCAATTTTTTTTAATTTGATTTTCTATCTTTGGTTTTATTGAGTAAACAATTGGATTGAATTCCGTTTGTTTACCAACAGAATCAAAAATATCCATAAATGACGTGAAAGAGAGGAAACGGATTGAATTAAATGCACTGAAAAAACACGAATAAAATGTTTGGAGAGTTTTTGTTAACTCAATACTTGATGAATGTCTCGATTTAAAAGTGTTTAAATGTGTAGGAATCGAAACAAACTATTTATTCATTGATTAAATTTTACTTTTTTCAGTCATAAAATGCTTTCATTCAAAAGTCTTTTAGTAAAATTCAACAAAAATTCCGCAAATATTTTGAAATATTTTTCTGATTATAAAAGCGTTAAAAATATTGAAAATTTCAGTCAAAAGTCTAATCAAAACGAAAGAAAAACTGAAACCAATTTGAAAGCAAATCGATTGCAATCTCCTCAACAGTATTGCATCGATTGTGTTAAGTAAGCCATCAATTGTCAAATTAATGGTTTATTTGACTATTTTTTCATATTTAACAGGAAGTATGACTTCGAGAACTATTTGTCGACTATTTTATTAAGTTCTTCGGTTCGTCGAAATGCGTTCGCCATTCGAGCATTTAATGCAGAATTGTCTCAAATACGAGACATTACCTCAACCCAAATAATAGCTCAAATACGGCTTCAGTATTGGTCAGATCTGATCGATGAGATCTTTGCCGACCACTCAATGTTAGTCGATATGAATCAACCGATTGCTTACGAACTCCAAAAAGTATTTAATATTTATTTTTTAATGTCTTTTAATGTCTTTTAATGTCTTTTAATGTCTTTTAATGTCTAAATATTGAAACCATTTTCGTTAAAA
>JAQFXL010000492.1:0-20254 GCA_034693445.1 Edwardzetes edwardsi
TCTAAATGTTTGTAGCATTTAATGTAGAATTGGAGAGAATTTAATTTATCTAATATTTTAAAGTTTAGGAAATAAATTATTTGAATGAAATATAACTGATTTAATCCAAAGATTTATTTCCCAATTCACGAGATATTTGGAAACATTAAAAAATGAAATAAAAACATAAGAAATTACAAGACTTTTGTTTTATCAGTCATTTTGATTGCTCTGATTTGAAAAGAAATTACTCCAATATATTAAAAGTTTATATTCGATTGTTTATTGGGAACGGCTCTCCACAACCTCAGCAATTATATTTGACTCAAACAAAAGCAAAAAATAAGACACAATTTATTTGAAATCTAAGAAAAATAAGTTCTTAGGCCTTATCGCAGATCTCTCTCTCTCTCTCTCTCTCTCTCTCTCTCTCTCTCTCTCTCTCTCTCTCTCTCTCTCTCTCTCGCTCTTGATGACTTTATCGCTTTTAATTTCTTATATGAAAATAATGAATATCTGATTGGCTCCTGATTTGACTAAAAAGACTGGTGAGTTGACTGGTGTTTACTTCAACCCATACCAAAAACATGTGTTCCAAAGCACCTGAAAAGAAGTTATGATTCAAATATTTTAGAAGTCCTCTCTTTTTCTTCTATTCGGTTCATCAAAAGTTAATATTTACTTTTCAAGTCATCAGGTGCTTATTCTGAGTATCTCAAATATTCTTGAATTCAATGAACTAGCTCATCTCCTTGAATAATTTTTCATTTCTGCTCGAAAACACTTCTATTTTTTCAACTTAGAAGGATTTGAGTATCGAATGCTCTCATTTGAACTTTCATTTGATATCAAGTTTATGAACATATTCTCAGCAAAAAACTGATTAATAATACTTTTCTCGTTTGATAAACAGATAATCCTTTATGTCTCGGGGCTTAGACTCTTGTATAAGAACTGATAGGTTATTGAGTTGTCAAAGAATTTCAATAGAATACAAGTTTAGATATTTTACATTTCCTTCTGTCAGTCAAAACTTTCTCAATACTATTACTGAATATTTAAAAGATAATTAGAAATTGTAATTCAAATGTCTTCCAAATACTTTTCAAAATATTTTCGTCAAAAAATGAACGAAACTATAAATTAAAGCGTCCTTTAAGTCAAATGAAAACTTTGAAAACTAAGAGAAATTATGTTAATTGGCTGCCAATAAGCGATCATTTATTCTCTTTGAATGCTATAATGAATAAATATTTTGCTCTGATATGACTTATCCTCACGACTCAGTTAGCCAGTCAATTTGTATTTATAAGACCTTACTCACTTGATAATCAGCAGCTTGTTAAGTAGTGTACTAAATAAATTCCAAGATGACATCAGAAATAAGATTATGATTGACAAGAAATATATCATTACTGAAAATGTTTCAGAAATGAAAATTTCAAATCGTGACAAAAAAGTGATAAAAAGAAAAAATCTTTCGATTGAATGAAGTAATCATTGATGTAATGAATATAACTTTTGTTTTATTGGCTTTCATTGGCTTTCATTGGCTTTACTTCGATTTATAGTTGTTTTGATAATAAATGTTTCTCATCTAAAGAAGTAATTATTGGTTCATATTATTGACCTCAAAGATGTCAGTATTGATAGAAACTGTTTTCAAATAATTATGTAACAAATTTTTGTTTTGTTCGTAAAATTTACAAAAATGAGAAATGAAATGAAATTATTTGTTTTTCAAATTACATTTCATGTGAAGATCTACCCTTAAAATAGTTGCAGAAAAAATAGTCTCAACGCCCAGGATTTCTGCTCCTTTGGTATATTGACTGACGACTGAACAAATGTATTGCTTTCACTTTTCAGGTTTCGTGCGATTTTTCCCTCAGTTTTTTGTATCCCTTGAATAAAAAAGTAAAACGGATTTCGAAAAATACTATTTTTTACAGTCGAGTAGTTTTGTTGGTATCGTTGGTATCGTTGGTGTCTAACAATTCTAGAAATCATTTCATAAAACACAGGCTTTTCTCTTCATATTCAATATATCTATGATTTTTAATTGTGGATAATGGGAACCAAAACAATGTGCTAGAGCAATGTTCTTAATTTATTTATACTTATCTACTACTGTAGGCTTGATAAATAAAAATATATAAAAATTTCCTTGAGCCTAAAAAATCTAGAGTATTTTATTTTAAACTGGGTACTTTTGTAGGTGTTTCTTGTTCAACTTGAAACTGGCATATCTCTGAGAATCGACTCAGGTCACTTTAAGACCATCTATTGAGACTGAGTATAACCGATTAAATAATTTTGATAACTATCCAGGTTCAAAAGATATATGAAGAATTGTAAAATAAGACGCTTTAATAGCTTATTCAAAAATGTGCTTTTTTCAAATTATAAGCCTAGTTTATTATTTGATTTTCATGAAAACTCTAAGTTAAAATGAAGGTATAATTATAATGATCTGAGCAGAGATTGAGTCTCATTACTCTTCAGATAAAAGAAATCATTCAAAATATCTTGACATTTTCAAGTATTTTTGAGATAACCTAGCACCTTTCCTTCCTTATATAAAATGTTCTTCATTGTTTAAGCAACTGCACTATGCCTTCTTCATAATTTGTGGCGCAACTATTGATCATCTAATTGATTTGTAAGTGAAATTTCAAAATGATTGTTAATGAGCACAAAATGGGAATTTATTTTTATGGAAATTTTCTCTCTTTTCACCTCCAGTTTTATAAGGGTTTTATCGAAAATCTTGAAAACTTATATACTGTGCCTAGGATAGTCGTACCGCACACAGAATCAAGAACATTCAATTTATATACCGGTTTTTCCTTTCATTATTACACAATACCTAACGACCCTAAAGACACAATACCTTCCATAAGAATGACCACAGAATAACTTCTTAATTAGTTTCCAGAATACAGTTATTTATCATTTGAATAAAAATCATCAGCTTTTGAATATTGATTAAGGCTTTAGTATGACTATAGTATGAGAGAAACAGTCACTTAATTACATGAGAAAATTCAAAGAAAATATTTGAGTAAATATTATGAACACAATTATCATAAGTTTGATAAAAATATTTGCCGACAATTCATAAGACAAAAGAAATGTCCAAAATATTTATTATAATTATGACTGAAAAAGAAATTTTGAAATCATTTCATATCTAAATTTGAATCTCAATTTAAATCTCAAGAATTTCAATGACTTCAAAGGATTACATCAAAAGATTTCAATACAAAAAATGTCTGATATTTCAAACTAATTAAAGTTCAAATTCATATAAATATATCTAAAAATCAAGATTACCCAAGGGAATCAAGCAAAACTCCCTGATTTGAAAATTATTGAACCCTTTGTAAATGAAAATTTTTGAGCGCTCATCAGGGGAATACCCCTTTGAAAATACAGTCACCATTTTGTCGGTCATCTAACCCCCTCATAGGTTTTCGACCAAAATTTTTGGAAACCCCTACTAATAACCTTCTAAAACCATGTATTAGTATTCAACACAATTCTACTCAATTTTTTTAACTTTGTTTTAAAGAATTTCTCAAATGGTTTCTCAAAAATATTTAAAATAGTATTAAATTTGTGATAAAAGTTTTTTAGCCTAAAACAGATAATCGATGGTTTAAATATTCCTCGACAATACTTCAAAAGTTGTAATGTCAAAGAATATTGAGATCCAATGATTATTTCCGCACGAATTTCTGTATTGAAGTAATTACTGCTCAAAAACATAATAGATAATACATTATTTGATTTGATAGGACTAACAAATGGTATTGATTTGAAAATGGAGTGCATTCCTCGCATTAGATTCAAATGATCTCTGATTTTAAAATTTCACAGATTTTGGCCAAAGATGTGAAATCAGTATTATTTTAGATAATAACTCTTTGAAATGATCGGATGAGTCCTTGGATGGCCTTTGCGTGATTCTGGCATTAAGGCGTCGCTCCGGCGTCTCTCTTCTCAACCATCAAATGCATGAATAGTGAATTCCACGTAATCTTCAGTTTGTGTGGACTTCTCTCTCGAGTGCATTCCTAAAAAGGATTACATTTGAATGTGAGCTCAAATTGTGGGAAAGTTTCACTCATTGACTCATCCGTTCAAATAACACTCCAAATATCACTGCATTTTTTGATACCTTTTTTGCCAAAACTTGAGGCTTAACTTTAAAACAATAGAAAGATATGTCTATCACTCGATTGTTATCTTTCAAACTTTAAACTCTGCTTCAATTCATAATGGAATTACAGCAAGGTTATTCAGTGTTAATTAGATTGATTGGAAAACAAGAATATAATAAAAATGAAACATTGAAGTAGGATCATTTTCTATTTGAAAGATTTGATTTAGATTTGTTTCTTGAGTGGAGACGAGTTTGTGTTTTACAACTTTTTTAGATTTAATGGAAGGAATGTTCAAACTTAAGACATTAAGTAATTTTGTAGCAGTGCCTCACAAAAGGCAGTGCTGTAATGTTAACTGCTGTTGTGGGTGACCATCAAGTGCTAATGCGCAACACTGAGTCTAATTATATGGCTATAGCCTACACCAGGTCCTGTGTCGAGGGCCTTTAAGAAGAAGAATGTGAAATGAGTGAATTCATTGCACAGTTAATGACCAGTGTCGGCATAGTTGAGCGCTCGTCTTAACTCTAACTTTCTTTGTGTCTTAACTCTGGATTGAGTCAAAAAATTCATATCTTTCTTAACTGTTCAGCGAATGAAACAAAACGATTGAGCCTTGAATTGAATAAAATGTATAAAACTTACATAATTATAGGTAACAATAAAATAATGAGAAGCTATTCATTATTTATAGCGTTTTGACTAAACTTTCACTCAATGAACGGCTCATCTGCTCTGAAGCTTAGAAATACATCACTGATTCAGACTTGAATTCCCAAATTATTCATCAATTATTATATCAAATAATCAGTTTTCACGATATTTCAGTCAACAATACTTCTGATTTCAATATTCAAATAACTGTTCATTCATTTGTAAATTTCCAAAGTTATTCAGACATCCAAACAAACGAACAGATGATTTCATTTTCATGTCTATTGATTGACTAATTCTCTCACAATTCGAGTTCTCTTTTTTAAAGCATACAAATCGTGTTTTCACTCGACTTTCAATTGATTTCCAATGAATTATTAATTTGATGGCAATCTGTTGTTTAATTGTTTGTTCAAATACAAAAGGATGACTGATCATCAATGGTAGGCCCCCAAACTTTCCACTTGCAATTGACCTTTCTTAATAGTACTTCTTAATAACACAACAGAAATTTTCGCCGAAAAATTGACTTAAATCTAAGATTTGCATAAATCTGTTGAATAGATATAAAGCATTATATATATATATATACAGCTTATATACAAATTTTAATTTTTTAATTTTAATTACATACTTCAGACAATTCAGAGACAACTTTTGATTCATTACTAATGAATCATTAGTTTTCAATTTTTGCAGTTTGAAAGACAAACAACAATATAATATATGATTAAATCGATGAATATTTTAAAAGTATTCAACGAATGCGACGAAATTTGAGAGAAAACACATTTGATGACGAAATTGTGAAGATTGCAGTCTCTTATCCTTTGAACAAAATTATTTGACTAATTATTTTAAGCAATTAAATCGCAATTATATTGTGAACCAACAGAATAGAAATGTCTAATTAAAGTGGATTTCAAAGGATGTTAGTCCAGGTCCAAATTAAAGGTTACTGAAGGGTTGCTCCAATGTTATCCGTTCTCAAATACCGTTTCACTTAATTACATTTGCCTACAGTTGAGAGCAATTATTTAATAATGAATCAAATTTGAATAAAAATGGGTTTATTTAATTTATTTATGACGTTAATAGTGATTGATATCAATTTTCACTGATTCTCATGAATTGTATGACAAAAATAGTTTAATTTGAATATAATTTCTATTAAACCCTTCATAAAAATATTTTTGTTTTATTGTAAATTCATTTCATTATGTATTTTATTATTTGAATTTTGAATAACTTGTTTATAACTGCTATGAAATCAAATAAATGAATCTCTCTCTCTCTCTCTCTCTCTCTCTCTCTCTCTCTCTCTCTCTCTCTCTCTCTCTCTCTCTCTTCGGGATAAAAAATAAGGAAATAAAATAATCATTAAAATAACTGTTGAAGAAGTTATTGTATTTGAAAATTGTTTTTTGAAGTTATGTCTGAATTATTGCTGTTTTCCTGAAACTTAATGTTAAAATTAAAAGTAAATTTCGTAATAAAATTGAAATTATTTATAAATGACCTGATCTTGACTTTCAAATTTTAGGGGTTGTTTTGCTTCAAATAAGTTTGAAATTTCATATATTTGTGAATATTTTGAATTTTATTCAAATTAACGAAATGAATGATCGAAAGAAAATTGCAATAAAATAGCATTTTATCGTTTTCTTAACCATTTCTAACAATATTTGATTGAATTTTGAATAATTATACAGATTTTGATTCAGAATAAATACCTGAATGATTAGAATTTGCAAATTTCAGATTCAAAAATATGCAAAATTGAATTCAAATATGAAATCATCTCAAATGAGTCTCTTTTCCCTTCTCTTCAATCAAAATTTGAGCACAAAATTGCGGGAATGGATCAAAGATTTGTGGTCAGACACACATACATTTATTTTATTATTATTAAATTTAGGCGAAACACTACTCCTTATAATTAAGAGCTTTTAGTCCCGAAGTCATTAAATATTGAAATGATTGGCAAATAAATCATATTTATCGGACATTTCGGCCAATTATCATAAGTGTTGAAAAGCCAATGACACCACTATTTGCGCCTTACAGGTCGTAAAGTGTGAATCTACATTCGTTTTCTCATAGAAAAATAACCTTGATTAGTTTAGGACCCTGTTAATCCTGAATAAGACTATTGGTCTCAAACATTTCTATATGATGAAATTTGAATAGAGCTGGGTTGTAAAATTAATCAGTAAGAACATATGAATCTATTACTGTAATAATGAATGGCAATAACCGATGTCTAAAAGCGATGTATAAATGTTTGCTTGGATTTAGTGCTCAACGGCAGACCCAATCGTTTATTTCAATTTATCAATCATTAAGATCTTGGCATGAAGTCAGAGAAAGGTTTGCGACCTGAGGGGCATTCAGCGGAATTAAATAGCTGAGTTTCCGTATTGAACTTCAAATTTAATTCACCAAGCTAAATGAACCAAAACTAATATGAGATAATATTTTTCGGTTAAATCGATTTATAAACCGCTAAATTCCAATAACGAAAAATCTATTAATTGAAAGATCTGTCTTCTGCTCTAACCTAAAGGGGTTTTCATAGATGTATCGTTAGTTTGAAAATGCCTTTGAGAACAAGTCCTCCCTGGCCATTTTGTTGCAACAAATGTACATTTAATTATCGATTGCGAAGAAGATTGTACACAAATTATACATCTGTGAGATCTCAACAAATAAGTAGACTTAGAAGTTATGCTTCAAATTATGTGTCAAACTTCTAGTTCTTTGACTTCACGCCGTTCTCCCATTCATTGAGCTATAGCTCAGACCCCAGTCGTATAATATTGAAATTTTTCGTTTTTTTCATTTTCCTCCAAATTTCCCAATAATTTTCATCAAAATCTTAATTGTGAACAAAAATTTAAATTCTTCTCATTTTATTCAACAAAATCGAGAAACAAATGAAATTCTTTACTTTAATTTTCCATGAATTAATTTGGGCTAGCTTAATGGTACCTTGCATAATTGAAATTTGTTGTTGTTCGTGATATAGTGAAATAAATTAATGAGTCTCTGATTAAACAAATAAGAGTGAAATCAATTAAAATTGGTTTTATCTGTCATAATATGGTTTTAAAAGTTGAAAAACAGAATTTTGAGTTCAGTCACACTTTTGAGGCTTAAAACCAAACATTAAAATAGTTTTAAGGATTAATACAGAATAAAGACTTTCTCTTAAAATATCAGTTTATTGGTCTCAAACGATTCCGAGCTATAATAGATCACTTTGCAAACAGGGCCCCTACAGAGGCAGCCCAGCATAAACTTGCAGTATACCAGGTTTGAAGTCAAATGTGCTTGCATAATCACGAGTATCAACAAACGATTTAAGAATCATTTCTCTCTGAATAACATCATATGCTGCAAAGCTATTTGACCAGGCTATGCACATAATGAATTCAATACTAGCTAAACATTATAAACTTATCATCTTTTAAATTCGCGTCACATTTATTAATAATTTACTAAAAAATGAAAAACACGAAAAAATTACATTAATAGCAACCAAAAGGTGTTTAACACTAAAGAATTTAAATAATTATGGAAAAGATTGAGAAATGGAGTGACCATTAATGCCATTTAACGATAACTTTATTCTGAATGTGTGTTAACAACAAATGCGGATAAATTTGTTTTTCAATATCTCTCGAATCATAACTTTTGTTATAATGGTTTAGAAACATAATTAAACCAAAAATAGAAATTAAACACAAATTAAATAAAGTTATTATAAAACTATTTCTGAAAATTTCACTAAACATTAAACATTAATTGCTTTTAAAGTTTTGTGTTAAATAAAGAGAAAAATTTATTCTTGGAAACGATTGGGTTATTTTTTGTCAAGAGATATGACCTCACAATCAATTGTCTCATATTTTCAAACTTTGGTTTTGCTTTTTTGTTGGTTTTCATTTCCACAGATATTTGATAAGAATTTGGGCGGATTTTATACAAGAAATCAAAATTTAAATTGTCTCTAGATTTTTAAGCATGATAAATTTAAAATAAAACAAAATAAGTTTTAATGCTTTAATGAAATCTATGGCTAATAATTCATTGAAGTCCGCAAACAAGAAGATAAATTAAATGATAATTTTTTCATTTTTTGCTTTGTTTAACTAAACAACTTTTGAAGGGAACGCCAAAAGTCGAGTACTAACGAACCATTAAAAATGACCAGAATGAGTTGGCCGACATCTTATTTATATTTATAGAGTAAAACTTACTTTTATCATTTCTCGTAATCTTGGTTTATTATATTCAAATGGAAAACCCAATAATTTGATTAATAAATAAATGTAATGAGCTATAATTTAAATAGCAAGGGTAGTTTGGAAGGAGATTTAGAAGTTTAAATGAATTCCAATTTATGGCTTCAATTTTCTTAAATTTTTTCTGCAAACGAAATGAAGTCAAACTGAAATCCACTTAAATTTTATGATTTCTTTGAAGAACCGGATCAAGAGTTTTGGTCCGCGATCTGAATTCAGAAGACGTCCACCTTTTTTGGAAGAAAACCACTTTCTCTCACACAATGAGTTAATAAATGTTTTGAATGGAGAAAGACTTAAATTAATCATTAAAATGAATGCATGAATGGACTCAACATTTAATTGGTTTTCAAAAATATTTTTGAATATTTAACAAATAATATGTAGAATGCGGTCAGAATTGAATCGCTTTTCAAAATAAATAAATTGAAACGTTTTTTATTTTTACCAAAACTAAGAAAAACTTATTTTATGATAAATTGAATTATTTGGTCGAAGAATATACTAATGTAAAGGCCTTTCAATGACTGACAAACAAAACAAAAAAAAGGGCTTTCGATTTGATGAATTGAAATGAAAGTTTCACTCATAATAGTTTTTGAGTCTTGTAAGAGAAAAAATTCAAATGATACAGATCTCTATAATATCAGTTCGCAAGTCATTTACTTCAGCTCTATATTGAAAATTCAAAAAAGTATTTCTTTTATGAGACTTTTGCCGATTCCTCCATCTCTTTAGTTATGAAAAAATTAGAATAATTCCGATTCAAAGGAAAAATGTTTTCATCGAATAATGAACTCTAAGCTGCGATTGACTTCATGGGGTCTTTGCAATCAATATATATAATATCTTACTTCATCTGTAAGTCTCTCCAAAATATGTTCACAGCTTTACATAATTTGAAGACTTCGAGTCACAAACTATTCTCTAATTTTCTATTCTTTCAAAAGTTTGATAGAAAATCAATTCTAAAAACTGTTGAATCTATTGAATTATTCAAAAAAGGTGATAAATTAGTAACTCTAATAACAGATTACCAAGGAATTCCAATCATACAATTCTTATAATCAAAATAGAAAACTCTAAAAAATTTAAATTGTATTTCATTTATCATTTTTTCAAACTTTCGTTTTTGAAGGCAATATTGAAGTGACTGAAAATATTTTTCAAAAGGCGTTTTCAACTTTTTAATGATCTTATGGTTGGTATACATTTGGATAATTGTGCGGAATTACTAATGGTTGTGCAAACTTATTATGGCATCCCTCAGTTTCAAAGTGTCTTCAACACAATTCCTACTCTTGAAAGTCATTTATCTCAGCAAATATTGTATTCAAATGAATGCTCTTTTAATTGTTTGCGTTTCCGATGAGTTAGAAGTAAAAGACATTCATTTAATTGTTTCGCAAAATATGTTTTATATAAATAAACGATTGATTTGAACATATTTTCAATTAATTTATTTCTAATCAACTAAAATGAGACATTCGTGCAATACTTTCTCGAAGTCAATTCCGATTGTTAGTTATAATTAATACATTGTGAGAGGAAACACATTTTGCATACTTTCCACCTGTTATTCAATTTAATTAAACGAATAGAAGAGAGTCCATAAAAATTAACGCCTCGTAATCACATCTGTTTCTCAATGCTATTCAATTGGACACACATAATGCTGAAATAGAGATCATCTATCAAGATAAAACTAATGTTTCCTTCATTTCAATGCCATCCACTGGCTATTGTTTAAAAGTGTGAGCCTATACTCAATTCAATTAATCAAAACATTGAAAATTGAGGCAAAAATTGAATAAATTGTTTTCAGAAAATATTAAATTATTTCAAATAAATAAATTAAAGTAATATTTGGAATATTGTGATACAAAAAAACAAAACTTTTGCGAATCATTTCCAGAGTTTATTTGATATCACTTTTAAATGACTAAAATTTTTAATAGATTTTAAATGAAACCAATTGACAGCTCTTAGAATCGATTCATTAAGTCAAAGATTAATGATCTAGTTATTAATTTTACCGATAATTTGCGCTTAGGTTACAGTCAAACGACTGATTGGTATTCAAGAGTTGTATTCATTGGACTGAAAACTTACAAAACTTCAGAAATTTGTTTTTGGTCATCGATTCTCAGTTTTTATTATTAGATTCAACGCTCAATCACTGCATTAAAAAATTTTTAATTGAAATTTCGGTTAAATTATTTTTTGTTGGATTCTTTGCTTCAGTTTTTAATTCATTTTTAAACCCCTTTAAAAGATTGATTTAATTTTGGTTTTTGTTAATTAATGTAAAAATCAAAATCTCATTCGCTTTTTACAATCAAATTAAAAAGGTTTCAATTCTGGTCACAAATATTTTCAATTAAATAAATTCAATTAATTTGGAAATTGAAAACCACTGATCAAAATATTTTCGCCTCTCTTTTGATCGAAAAAACATTTTCACTTCGAGTCTGAAAATTATGAACACATTTATTGAATTTCAAGGAAACAGTCGGACAGTCGACTGAAGTCAAACGTCTCCTCTGATTATTCGATCGATGTTTTCATCTCTGTTTACTCGTTTAGATCTGATTCGATATGACTTCGATCTAATCAATAAATAAGTTATTTATCGGCAAAAAATTACTTTCAAAAGAAATTTTTCGCATATAATTTCCGTCACAATATTCGTAAACATTTATATCGCAATTATTTTTGAAACAATCTTTATTTGAATCAAATTTAATAAACCTTCTGTTCATTTTATGCTTGAAAAATTAGAAGATGCCTTCCGTTTGTAATTGATTTCTTTCCATGACCATGCTCATCAATAATTCTAATGAGATTTTGACTTTTTTTTCAAATTTGGTATCGTTTGATACAATTGAGAAATGACTTCGATTTCAATTAAAACTGGTTTCAAAATCGAATCAATTGATAATCGGAGCGAAGAATTTGATTTTCAAATCAACAAATCTTTTGGGCGACAAATCATCGAAAATCAAATCAATCGAAACGAGGAATCGTTTGACACATTTGTCATATTCTGTCTCTTTTAGGCTCCTATTAGTTTAAAAACAAATTAAAACCAAATGATTAATAAAAATAATAAATTGAGTGAAAATAAAATATAAAATTATGACTCAATGTTTGACATCTGAAATGAATGACTTCTCCATAACTTTTATCAATTAGTAATCGATTTTGTTTTTGTTCACAAAAATTATTTTTCAATAAAATTCTGTTCTCAAAAAATTCAATATTTTTCTTAATTGAAATATTTTCAGTTTTTCAACCAAAAATTGGTTTTAAATTTACTCGATTCGATTGAAATCAGAGTCAAAACCGAAGCGATTTCCAACAAATATCAAAACTTCGATACAAAGACAGCTCTGAATAAACTATTTTTTTAGATAAAATTTTGAATTTTTTCAAACTATTGAAACTAATTTCCTTCTCTGAGAACTAAAAAATTGAAACAAATCGATGAGAATCTTAAAAATTGAGTCTTTAAATAGCCAAGTTTCAAATTATGAATATTTGACTTGTTCTAAAAATGGATTCTAATGATTATATAACCATGGCCATACCAAATTAGAGCGCAAAAAATATCTTATTGAGTATTTTAGAGAAACTCTTAATGTTAATTATAAACCCGTTTTTGTTTCTTTCCTTCCTTTCCTATGTCTGTCCAAAGAATTTAAATGTAAAGAAAGTTTGAAATAAATTATTGAAAGAAAGAGTAAAAACAATTCTTAAATTTATGAGACGAGTGGTCACCGTCTCCGATAAGTTATCGACGATAACTCTGACTCCTATCAAATACACGCCATTCCATGGGTTGACATTAAAAGAGTAATTCAAAGTTTAAATAACAATCTCTTCTGATTCTAATCAAAGATTAAATCTCAGATCCAAACAATAAATAATTCAAACATTAATTGAATAATAATTTATTAATAAATAAGTGAAAAACATTAGCGAAAAGTAAATCAAATTTGAATTCAAATGAAAGAAATCTGAATTTAATATTAAAAATGTGATAAAAGTTCTGCAAATGTTTCGAACAAATCTGAGCCCAGTTTTGGGATAATCCTAAACATTGACCAAAAAGTTTCTTAAGAACTCTTTTCAATCTTCAGTGTATTTTTTGATCAGAAAATTTACAAATTATTTATTGATATAACGTTTAATTGATTTAAATTGTGTTTAAATCGGAGTCTTAAGCAACGCGTAAATCCATCATAAAAAGTGGTGTCATTTGACTCAAGTGTTTCCATCTGTCGATGCATTGAACAGAAGTGCCGACAAAACAACTATTCCTGATATTTGACAAACAATTTGAGTCAAACTTTAAATAATCAAAGAATTGATGAAAACATGTTTTCGATGTCAACTCAATGCAAATATTGGATGTTTTCAAACGAGGAACAATTGAATCAATTGAGAATTGAGTCCAACCAACGGTTCATATCTGAACGCCGACCAGAGTTTGACGTAAATCTCTTCAAATATAAATACTTTGATTTAATTGAAATTCTTCTTAAGGGAGACGTTTATAACCATTTTCTGAGTCCCAACGAAGAGTCCATTTTGACAAAACACTACGAAACCATTTTACGCGACTTCTGCCGCAAATTCCAGCCCCCAATGCCTAAGTGTGTGGTCAGCACTGCCTTCCAATACTTTAAGCGCTTTTATCTGAATAACTCAGTAATGGATTACCACCCGAAGCACATTGTCGTCACTTGTGTTTATATGGCCGCAAAGGTTGAAGAGTTTAACGTTTCAATGACTCAATTCGTGGCCAACGTTAGGGGCGATCGCGAGAAGGCGTCGGCCATTGTCTTAAATAATGAGTTGTTTTTAATGCAACAATTGAAGTATCACTTAAATGTCTACAACCCTTTGCGACCCATCGAAGGCTTCCTAATCGATCTGAAGACCCGATACTCTCAATGCGGAGATCCCGAAAAGTTGAGACCACATATCGACCACTTTATTGAACTGACGTTTTCGACGAACGCCTGCTTTCTGTTCAGTCCCTCTCAGATAGCACTGTCTGCTGTGGTATACGCCGCCAGTAAAGTCAAAATCAATTTAGACGGGTATTCATTCATCCATTTATTAATTGATTGACTCCTTTCCTCTGCATTGAAGTCAAACAAAAAATAATATTTTTATTTTCAGATATTTAACGAATTTATTATTTGTGGACCGAATGAATGAAATACAACACTTGCAGAAAGTGATGAGCACTTTGTGGTTAATGATTAACGCAGTGGTGGCGCCGCCCAAAGAACACGTCAAAGCTATTGAAAAGAAGTTGGAGTTGTGTCGCAATCAGACCAATAATCCCGACTCTAATGAATATAAACGAGGTTTAGACGAAGAGATGGCCGACGAATCAGCCGTTCCTTACGAAAAGTACTCAAAAATACGCGAAGAAGACGATCGCAATAATCAAAGAATTGTCGAAACCACAGGAATGTCGTCTCGACGCTCCAAATAGGGTTAAATCAATGTTTGTTTTCACATATTTTATATTTAATTTCAATTAAATTGAATTCATTTTATAAAATGTTTGTTAAATACATTTGTATTCAATAACTGAAACCAAAATACAAATATTGTTTTAAATGATTTGAACGCAAAAATTAATAGTTATCTCATTCTTATGATTCATTTTTTTGACAAAAAAGTTAAGAAAATGCAAAGTTGAGTCCCGACACTGACTGACCATAAATCAAGATTCATATCTTTATGAGTGAATATTATGTCTCTGATCTTATCTTTCAATTGTCGAACAATGTTATGATTCTTAGCTATAAAGATCAGAATAATTTATGAAATATTGGATTAGATAGGTGGACTGTGAATGTGCTTGCTCCTCATCCATTTGAGTCATCGGTTGAACAAAGAATTATTTATTATATTTATTATTTAATGGTTTGATTAAAAAGTGGATAATATCTTAATTGTCTCATAAATTGAAGAACAGGTGAGAAAAGTTCAAAAGTCATACAATCAAACTGTGCGCAAATGTGGATCACAAATGTAGTCAATGGAGAACAGGACTCAAACTAATCGATATTTCACTCGATTCTGTAGTATTCTTGAGTTGTGCTCTGCATCTGAGGTTGACATGTGCTGTACTTTAATACCTCTTCATATGAATCACAATATTATGTAATCTAACCATAGAGTAGGAGAGAGTAGAGTAGATCTTCGTTACTCATTCTAATCATTTGTTGGTTGTGCTGATAGTTGACGGCTCAGTTCAACTGAACCTAACATATGGTGCACTTTAATGGAAGTGATGTGATATCCGATAATCTTTTGAAACAATGGTTTTCAAAATGATTTCGAAAGAGTGATAATTATGTTTAAATCAAATCAAACGGAAAACTCTTCGCCCAAACGTGACATCAATTGGGCGCAGTATGGCTTAGATGCTGAACAAAGATCTGGTCTCGAGTCAGACACAACTAATTTGATGGCTGGTGTTCGAGACAATGACCTTTTCCGGGAAAATCAGGTTATTCTCACTTTTGATGGGTTTTAATATCTCAACTCTAAAGTTATCTAAAAAAGGAGAGCCTTGGGAAACACTGGTGGAAATCGAATTTTTTCCTCTCTCAACCCATTCTCTTCGGAACTTGGGATGGGGTTTACACCTCCTGTTTGATTCACTTATTCGGTGTAATCACATTTCTAAGGGCCGGTTGGGTTGTCGTAAGTTTTTATTTTATATGAATTTGATTTTTCAATTGATGTCAAAACATATTTTCAAAATGAATTATTATAAAGACATCGACTCATTGCTCAGACTCTCACTTAAATTGAATTATATTTTGTGAGTTAATCAATAAATATTATACAGTCGTTAAAGAATGCCTTTGACACTTTCTAGTATAACTTCAGCAAAATCAGTGCCATTCCAACAATACTTCAACCGTTTAGGTAATAACTTCAGGCAGTGATTATTTGTCAGCCTTACATGACATTGCAGTTATGACCTGAACGGCCAACCTCTTGTTGATATAAGTTGAAGTTATTTTGGAAAGTGCCAAAAGCATTTATTAACGACTGTAGAATGCATATACAAGCCATGTAAAGTGAGCACAAATTGAATTCTTCACAAAATGTGTGCTTTATGCAAATATCAAATAATTCTCTCGATTGAAGAGAATTACTTAACCTTCCGTATGTACAGTGAAAAACTCACCTATTGCATATTGTGGCCGATTAATTTGCCAGCACTGCAGGAAAAGTTTCAAATACACTCTCTAATGCTATATGCAATGCAATTGAAATGGACGCAGGCGTTCTAAATATTTTATTTGCAGCAACTCTAAGCGTTGTTAAGCAGACGTTATTTTGAAAAGCACTGAAAAGCTTGTGTGAATTGTGGCCAAATAATCGGCAAATCATTAATTTAATTTTAATTGGTTATCTTATTTCAATTATTCTTGGTTCCATTTGTTGCTAAAGTCATACTCCAGGCAAAATATTTTTCAAGTAACTTATAAGTATAAAGTAAATTTTTGATTGAGTGTCAAAGTGCCTTTGGCCGATTTTTCGGTCACAGTGCGCACGAAAGGTTAAAAAGGAAACGATTGAGAAATTTGCGAAATTACTTACGAATCTGTTATAAAATATGTTCTCTCTCTCAATAGGGAAATGCAGGTTTAGGGGTCTCCACTCTTATAATCTTGATCAGTGTTCTGATATGTTCCTTGGCGGTATTGGCTGGTATTGGCATTTGTGAGCGATGTCACCATTTGGGGAATGGGGGTAATGTCCATGTCCTCATCTCTAACGTTCTGGGATCAAGAATGGGTGGTGCGATCAGCATTATTTACTGTTTTGGTCAGGTGAGTTATTCTGTGCTCAATTACATCAGAAGTATCTCAAAACAAATGTTTGTTTGGTTTTCTTATAAAAGTTTGTCTGAAAATGTTTTTCAAAAATCAAAGAATGTCTCAAAAAATATCCGAATTGTAATAAATTGAAGACAATTGAAGAGAACACTGAAACATAGTTGACCAAGATAGCTTATAAATTCCACAATTAGAGTTGTAAATTGCTCTAATCTTAAAAAGTGTTCTAGTGCACTTTGAAAATTGATTGAAATCTTGAATCTTATGTCAAATGTCAGGCCGTGTCGTGCGCTCTTCATGTGATGGGATTCGCTGAGACCTTGACTCAACTCTTGAACATCGATGACATTTGGGTTGAGAGGGCTATTGGCGTTGTCCTGGTTCTTCTTCTCTTATCTATAAACGTAGCCGGAGTTAAATGGGTTATTCGTTTGCAATTTATTCTTCTATTCTTCTTATTATTGGCGGCCATAGACTTCATGGTCGGAATTTTCACTCGTTATGATCCGGGTATTCATAAAATTCAAATATTTAACAATTATTCAAACAAATGATTTAAATTTTTCAGATAATGGTGTCATTGGTTTTAGTATTAAGAATATCAAAGACAATTGGGAGCCGGCATTGGGACAGTCAACATTTGGTCTATTTCACGTGTTTGGGGTATTTTTCCCGGCAGTCACGGGTGTAATGGCAGGCATTAACATGAGTGGAGATCTTTACAATCCGAGTCAAAGCATTCCAATCGGAACATTCAGTGCAATTGGAAGCAGTCTTCTTCTCTATTTGTCGTTTACATTCGGTTTGGGAGGTATTGACAAACAAACAAATCATACAATATTTGTATTCAGGGATCAGCAAATGAAAATCAGTCCAAAATTACCCTGAGTCAAAAAATTCTGATAAAATCTCCCTGAGTTGCGAGTCCTCCGATAGACAAAATGATTGCTAAGACGGGATTTAAACGTAATTCAAACTAAATTGGGTTCAATTTAATTCATTAAATAACTGCATTTATCCCGAAAATGACAACTTTTGCGTTTTATCTTTTCCCACACACACCCCATGACTTCCCCAGAAATTTTAGCCAAAATTTGGAAGAATCACCATATATTCCACTTGAAGTCAAAAGCTTGCCGATCCCTTATCATATCCCTGATTATATTGTAGCTAATGTTTTGTGTTAAGCCACTTGCATCAGATCTTCTCTTCTCAACGACTATATGATCGCACAAAAAGCTTCTTCAGTCGGAATATTCCTGTTATTCGGACTCTTCATATCGTCATTATCTTACAGTTTGGGCTCATTATATGCGACGCCGCGTATTATACAAAACATCGCCAATGAAAATATTATACCAATTATGAAAATATTCTCAAAAGGGCGCGGACCCAATAAAGGTCTGCCTTTTGATCATACACTGCAAACCACTAATGATTTTAATTTGAATTCAGTTCCGGTCAATGCATTGATTCTGTTCTCAATCGTAACCTTTATATTCATAATAATCGGTAAAATCAATGTTTTGGCGCCAATCGTCACAATTCCATACCTCTTGACATATGCAACGGTAGAATACGCCTACTTTTCTCTCGCCATGACTTTCGACATTCAAATCAAAAGAGAGTCTAAATTTATGGCTTCGGCTGAAGTGACGACTCCCACATTTGAAACGTTCTCTAAAATTAAGAGCTCACGACATGTCAACTATGGCTCAACGAAGGTTTGGAATAAGTGGTGTTTCGTATGAGAAATGTTTAAATGTTTTTATTCAAACAGAACAATGATTTGGACCTACTTTTTCCCGAAAGAGTGCAAACAAAGCACATCCAAATCAAAAGACAGGTCAGTAGTCAAAGCAGTAGCAGATCCTCTTCTGTAGACCGATCTCCAGATGGGCTCAAAGATAGACTACAGGATCAAACAAGTAGTGCTGAAGAATCCTTCGGCAGTACTGACAGCTCTTTGGCTCACGACTCAAAACTAGATCCAAACGAAATCAAATGCAAACAAAATGTTTGGTACTCCGCACTAATGAACAGATGGGTTATAGTAACGGCCGCTCTTATCAAAATCACAATAATGTTCTTGGTTCAATGGGGATACGCTTTGTCTGCATTGATCATATTTGTATTCCTGTGGTATTACATTGGTCAAGTCAACCCTGGAGTCTTTCCCGGCATATCTGAATTCAAATTATATCCCTGGATCAACCGAATTATTCTCAAATGTCTTGGGTTTGTATTATCTCAACAAATACCCCAAATATGAATCTGTCGAACAAACCTTAAATTAGTTTTTTAACATTACCTTCAATCCCATCCACTCTTCTGATCTAACTCCTACTCAATTGATATAAGCAGGGCATATGTTCAAGGTTCAACGCTCTAGAGGGGTGTCTAGGGTGGTAGTGTCAAAAAGGCGCCATTTTAATAGAAAATTCCCGTTATCTTGATTAAATTCAGCTTTATTTCGCTTTTAACGGCTAAATTCTCTTAAAATTGCGTTCAATTCAATATAAATGCAGTTTATTTGACTAAATTATTGAGTTTAAGTAGTGAAAAATGGGTCCAAATTTTGAAATTATCTGTGGGGTAAACCTTAAATTTTCGATCCTAGAGGTGGGGCTAAATGTCTACCTTATCTCTTTCGCCAGACCTGGATATAAGTTATTCAATTGAATTATTGGATCCTTAGTTTTGAATTGTCAATGAATTTATGTTTATTTTTCCATTTGATTGACAAAAAATTCATTTAAAACTAAAATTTTCTTTGAATTGAATGAATTTCAGCAAAAAAGTTGTTGAATGCGATCAGATAATCGTCGCGAGCGGTGCACCCGATATGAACTTTCAATCGGACCAATTGACTAAAGAGAACACTGACTTCTCTGGACGCGAACCCTATCATCAATCGTCGACATCACAATACGAGGCGACACCGGCTCTCATCGATAACTGAGATAATCAACAAATTGTTTTTCATTTAACTAAATGTCATTTGACTTTTGAATTCTTAAAATCAATTTTATTGATGTTTTTGTGAACAAAGTTTATCCAAAATTACATATTTATTACATTTTATTCGTTTCATAAAAACACAGTTTAGAAAAGTTCTTATAAACTGTTTTTTGAGAAAATATTTAACTTTATTGTAATTAAATAAAAATTGTCCTTGAATATTATCCATTTGAATAACTCACGAAAAGCAATCTTGACTCACCTTTCATATGGCCTTAAATGTCACCTTTTGATTCTTTTG
>JAQFXL010000493.1:0-20254 GCA_034693445.1 Edwardzetes edwardsi
ATTCATAAATTCCAATATTCACTCTAAATAAATCTAGGATATTTTTGAATTTTCATCGAGGAAACATTTCTAAATTACCAACTGAATCTATGCAACAAAAAGGTCGCCCTCGTTCAAACTTTCTGTATTTTTACGAAGTTTAAATAAGGCATTGAAATAGTTTAAGCAGGATTGACAAAAAAACATACTTCAAAAACATACTGTTCTTTCCATAATAGTAAGGAATTTTTTCTATCTTCAAAATGAGAGTAACTGCAGAGTTCGAAGTTGAAAAATTTTGAAACTTAGCAGGAATATTGCACTTTTAAAATTTGTTCAAATATTTCCCTAACTAATCAAAATAAGTTCAATTCCACTTGGTAAATGATAGTTCTGCGGCCACAATAATCTCAAAATCACCTTGTGAATCATACGATTAAAAGTTTAATATTAATTAAATGATAAACTTGTGCTCTATTCTAGAGGTTTGTCTTTGAGGGGGAAATATAAAAGTATTTTTTCATTTGGATGTCTGTCGCGAATCGCGTGCGTCTGTCAACCAATTCAACAAAAATGTGATTTAAATATATTCTTATATAAGGCGACACAACACGAAAAAACCGGGGCTTTTCCAGACGAAAGTCGACCGTATATTAGCAAAGTTTCAATCATTTGGAGCCAGAAATTGAAGCAAGCCATTCTTTGCTTCTAATGGTAGAATAGGACCGCATTTATAAATATATATGAATCAAATTAAACGACTCATTTGCATATCGGCGTCATTTCAGACTTATGTTAAATAATATGAGTCGTAAAACATTACGAATGGATTTTAAATCAAAAATTTCTCTCATATTTGAGTTCTTATGAAAAGAGTTTAATCAGTGATCGATAATATTAGACGAGTTATCTGTAGAAAACATGCAGAGTTGGCTGTCCTCTACTCTGCTCCAAGTGATGTGTTATTTGTGTTATTAATATGTGTTGGAATCGAAAGTGACTGAATGTTAGCGAAAGTCTGCCTAATTTGGGTCATTGCACTGGTAAGCGATCGCTCCGATAATATGACACAAAAGTGCGGACAAAAGTCCATATCTGGTGACGACTGTATTGTATGCTATATATTGAGAGCAGAGATAAATTGTTTTTTGTTTGACATAACATCTCAGTTGTGATGCGATCCAGACTTTGCTTTTGGTTTTGTTGTATTTACTACTCTTTGAACGCCGACTAATGATTACTTACAACAAAAATAGTCCATATCTTTGAAAATATTCTCTTTGAAAGTCATTGTGACGCAGACCTAATCATTATATAAGAGACAGTTCTGCTGTTCCTCTTATGGCCATTCTGTTGTTGCAGTAAATAAGTGACATTTCACCCTAATCTAACATCAATAGCACGGATATGCAATGGATGCAAGATCAAATCCCCACATGATAGAAATATTGCACACTACAGAAGGATCAGCACAAAAAATGTTTATTGCATGCAGTTATTCAGTTAGAGATAACTGCAATTCATAAAACTATTCGGATTGAAAGTACACAACTACAGAGATTTTTTTTTGTAGAGATGAAAACCTTGGACATTCCTGATAAATGATATAAAATGAGTAAAAGAAGACAATCGGAGACTTTCATTGTCATGGCTTTACTCAATACAACAATATTTTGAAATAAATTCTTTAATAATTTAATTGAAATATTAATTAATTTGATTAAATGCCGGCAAAAGAAAAGAATTTTTAGCTTTCATTCAAAGCATTGCTTTGATTAAACTTTGCTGGTTTGTAATGTCAGTCATACTGGTATTGTAGGGTCTGTTCAATGGGTAGTCATGGCTTTTATTATTATATAACGACTAACAATAGGACAAAACTCTTCTCATTTATTAGTTTTCTCTCTACTCTTGTATTGGATATAAATAATAATACGAATAATACGACACTTTTGATCAGAAGTCGGAAATCTGTACAAACTATTGGAATGGAAACTCCTCAGTACATCACTAATGGAATACTGATGAGCAGGGTGACAATGAACCATTGACTAGGATAATTCAAAACTGAATTGAATATTTATTAATCAAAAAGATTTAGTGATTCAATGAAAGTCTTATATCAAAAAATCGAATAGAAATCTCAATTTTGTTATATTATGGGTAAAATGGAAATTGATGTCAACGATTAGATAAAATCCTTCCTGATCACTCATCATATAAAGTGTTTGAGCTTGAGCCTCAGCTAAATTATAGCTACAAATTGAATGAGTTTGGTATTAAAGGACACATCCCTTAAATAGAGGAGTTGAAACTGCAGGGGAACTTTTGACGACGACATCGATATATTATTTGGGTTTGAATGCATTTTTTCAAACAAGAAATACACTGTATTTGATCGATAAGGCAGTCAACAAATAATTGCGGCTCAAAGACCCGACTCATTCCATACAAAATAGGAGAGATTTTGCTCCTCGATATTCATTAAAAAGACTAGTGCGGTGCCCTTACACTACGGCACTTCACAGATTTGTTCACTCATTCCTATATTTAGCACAGAATAGTGTAAACAACGAGAAGATTGATTCAAAACAAAACGATTAATTTTTTTGCCAATTAATGATTGAATTTTTAACCAATTTGTGGATTCATTTTAGGGATAAAAGTTTGAAAAACTACAGAAAATGATGAAAAGCATTGCCTGAAAAGTCATTCACTTTTATATTTGATTACTTTAAACATAACCCCCAATAAACTCAGAAAATAAAGTTCATTAAAATAACGATCAGAAGTGCACTAAAAATGTGTATTTAATGAGTGAATCTTAAACGCAAACATTTATTCAGATTTGAGTTCATTCATACTCTCATACTATAGGAAATACTCATAATATTAAGTATAATATACATTACATTCTTATATGAAGTTATTTTCATTGAATAATCGAAAGAGTAGTTCACTGCATATGAAATAACTTCTGTATTACTGTGTTTTTGCCCAAAGGTTTTTTGCATTAATTTTGTCTCCACTCTATAGAAAAGTACATTTCTCATACGCAAAGTTGAGGATAGATTTTAAACTTTGACTGAGCAAAAAATGCTAATCAAAAATTCTTAGCAATAAAATGAAAGTAAAAGAAACATTTTAGACCAGAATTAAGTTTTCTATCAAAAACATTGAAAAGAATACCTTTGAGTGCTTTAAAAGTCAAGAGAATTCCTGTAAAGACTTATTACATTAGATTATAAAATGTGCGCAAAATATATGGAAATTCACAAAAGAATTGAAATGTTTTGTAAGACATGAACAGCACTTCATTTTAATCAAATACAAGAGAATCTAATGAAAAACACATCGATCGATATATTGCTCTAAAATTCTTCAAAGAACATTTAATTTATTGGACTGCTTTTGATGAAAAACTATTGATTTTCAGCTCAATTTAAGATTGAAAATGAAAAGACGAAAAACTTAGCGCTAAATTCTTATTTTGATTATAAACTTATTTGAAACTGAAATTCAAATTTCAATAAATAAACTTTCGGTCCATAAATCCAAACATATTTGTTGAGTGAAAACTTATTTTGAATTCATTGTCAAATAAAAGTGAATTACGAGACGTAACATAACTTATGAAGAAATATAAAATCAAATTTTACTTCTTTTTAAATAAATTTCCAGAGTTTTAATTTAGATCTCAATTTTGAGTTCAAATTTGGATTTAAAGTTCAAAATACTTTGGTATTCAAGCGATAAGTATTTTCTCATTAATGAGAATTCAATTTTAGAGATTTTCGGAATGTTTTTCGTTTAAATTGAGTTCTCATCACTTGATTTACTGAGAAATGAGTGCAAATGATTTGTATGACTGAATCGTTGAATTGAAATCCAATCAAAATCTCAATTACAACCTATTCTTGAACTGATCGAAAAGTGAAGAGAACTGAAAGATGTCTTTATTGACAAATTGCCTCAATCTGTGACCAAAACCATTCGCATTCGTTCGATAGGGAAGTGTTCTCCAGACAAACATCTTATGAAGAGTTTCATTAGTAGAGTGGATGAGTACGACATCGACAGGTGAAGGATTTCACTTCAAATATAATCAAACTAAAGATGGATATTCTGTCATTCCGGTCATTTCTGACATCATTACAATTGATTGTGCGTTTGGCACAAGTTTTGATCACTTTTCTTGTTTCCACTCAAGTGATAGCAAGATTAGAATTGAGTTATCCAGGATTAAATTTCAATTAAGTAGTAGTTTAACTAAATTATAGTCAAAACGACTGTAATTAAGGGTTAAGTCTTTAAAATATTGATGAAATCCCTCTGAAAGTATTTTAAAGTGATTCATAGTATTTATTTATAACTGAATGAGAGACTTATGCAGAGAACTGGTCTCTAACTACTCGATGACATCAATTCAATTGAAAAGTTGTGTCGAGCAGTGAAGAGACAAATTCAAACGATTCAGACAAACGCAACGATTTTTGAATTATAATTGAATTATATTGAAATCGCATCAGAAGAGGGGCCGGCAGTCATGCGAAAAGAGAAGACTGAATCATAACTAACAACAGTCCAGAAGTAGTCCATACTTTGTATTAGACTAACGACTATAATATATCGGTTCTGTTATTTGCCATTATATACAAAGAGTCGTACGTTCGCCGCACAACACAATAGGGTTTTCGGCTCTGGATTTGGCAGCTCTTAGCTGTTCATATCTGTCCAATACATAAGAGATAATAACTTTGTGTGTATGAGCCACACATCCCTAGCATTTCGCTCTTCTCTTCGATATTAGTGAATGTATTCACTGTAAGAAGATTTCAATCTCGAAATGAGGGGAACTTTCAGATAAAATGTGCGAATCGTAACCATAAACTCAAAAACAGCACAGAATTGAAGGAAAAGAATATTCACTTCGAATGTGAATACATATAAAATGAATTTAGAAGAGAGCGCACAGAATAAGGTTTATGGATTAGTTGCCAGATTTCAAACTCAATATTATTACTCAAACTTCAATGATTTTCTGAGCAATAAATTCCTGGGAATCGAAAGTTTGCACTGAATTTGAAATAAAATATTTATATTTTTAATATCAGAATATTTGACTGAAAATAAAAACTCCATTTAATAACAAAACGTTAAAACTTTTTTACTTTAATAATAGCGTCACTCCTTTTAATAATTCAAGGTCTTCATTTTACTAGGTCTTTACTAGATACTATCATATTTGAAATTTGTATAATCCAACACAAATACCAAACTTATGGCCAAAAAATAGTTTTCAAATTGATTTTTGTTAACTTTTAGAGTGTCTAACAGTATATTATATTCTGATTTAGAAGTATGAACTGATGCACAAGAATCAATGAGCCTGGATACACCCTTCATAAAACTGAGAGGCATAGTGCTGTTATGCTGTTCCCTCTCCGCCCAAAATTCTTATTATCAGATAATGGTTACAATTAAAGCTCAAAGGAATTGATGAATATTTGCTTAGTTTTAATAATTTTGATGGCTTAGAAAATTAGATGAAAAACCAGAGCTGAATGAGGACTGACTCGTGTCTGAGTTCCATAACTTATGTTTTTGTTATCTTTAAGTCATTAAACATGTATTACATCAAAAACAGCAAAAAATAATTGTATCGAACATTAATAACAAGGAATAAAAACGAGTAATAAATGTCAGAAATCAAAAGAAAAACTATATTTTGATATCTTATGAGAATTGCTAACAAACCAAAACTAAGTGCTGTTCCGTCTCTACTGACTGTCAATTTTGATTCAACTTTTTCTGATTAATTGTCAACATTTGCTAAAATGGATTCGATTTAAATCACTTTAAAAATGGACTCACCGGCGACGGGCGACAACTTTGACAACACAACCCATCGAAGTCTCCACTTTAAAAGCAAAATAAGAAAGATAAGCACCTTGCAATTTTGCAAAACATTAAGACAACCTTTCGCCACACTCTTTGCTTGACTTCTCCTTCGATTATAACTTTTTGATCATTCATTTCAATGGCTTTTAAAACACTAAAAGTAATGAATTGAAGATCAGGTAATCAAACGAACAATTTTTGGTCATTTAATGTCCGATTTATGTGAGAAATGTGTCCCTAAGAGGACTCACATACTGTTTGTCTGTCTATGACTGACATCAATACATCTCAAACAATAATAAGTTTGATGTGCTCTCAGCCAAAGGCATAGTATTCTCGAAGAGCACAGAATAATCCGATTGGAGGATCAAATATTTGGGTTCTGCCTAAACATTACTAAATGTTTTATACCGAACCCTCAGTTTTATGCGTTTCTCTATTAGGAAATGATGGCAACGATATGTCTCTTACTATGGATTCATATTTTGATGCATTAGTCGTAGTATTGATTGCAATAAAAGTTTGTATCGATATGTCATTCAGACCGGAATAACAACCAAATCAAACAGAGAGGAGAGGGAAACACTCAGCACAGACATACAGTTCAGAGTTTGTTTGATAATTAGAAAATCTAAGTCAATATTGCAATGAATTTATTCGATATATTTTCAGCCCATTCATGACTCCATCATTTCAAGTGTCACTTCATTACAAACAAGACTGTCAGGTATGGCAAAGGTCAGTGTTATGTTGCTAAGTGTTGTCAGCTATTATAAACTTAATTATTCGATGGCATCGGCGCCACCGGAGAGTCGGTCATCAGTGAGGCGTGATTTGACTGATTCGAGTTAAGCCAGTTTTGGGTGCATTTTATATCAAACCCCAATCCTCTAAAGTCTCACTTAATGGTTGTGTCTCTACTTTACTTATGTTTTATATTCCGCACATCCGATGGACTCTCATTTGGACAGATGTGTACATTCGTAAAACTATCGCTAAAAGCGATAGTCTAACTAATTATGTAAATATTTAATGACATATCTCTTACCTAAAAACATATCTACAAAACATCAATAGTTTGGCAAAAACTAGAAATTAGTGAAAATTCAGTTAAATTTAATGCTTTCAATGAATAGGTAATTAAGTGAAAGAAAATAATGTGTTAATTAACTAATATTTTTCAACTAATGTTGTCATTAATATAATTATTTCGCTCAAAATTCATATCTTCTTCCGATTAATTTGAATAAAACTCATATTATCTTAAATGTAATGAAAACAATATTTCGTGAATTCAAAACTTTAACGAAATTAATATAAATTTATTTATTTTATTTTTACGCGAAATTAATTTGAAAAATAGGAGAAACAATATTCGGGTAAAATTCAATCAAAATTGATTAACTCTTATAATGTATTCCCAAAGTAACCAAACGATGCGACCGATCATAACGTTCGAGATCTCAATGAAAAGTCATTTTTCACATCTTGAATGCCCTTTGATTAAAGGCGTCTCTCTCTCTCTCTCTCTCTCTCTCTCTCTCTCTCTCTCTCTCTCTTTCTCTCTTTCTCTCTCCTTTCCACTTATGAAATGAATTACTTGCCATAAATCTAATGATGTCTTTTATAAGTGATTGTTATACGAGAATTGAAAGTCCAATAAATATCTTGAAATATATTGAAATGATTTTTTGTTGTGAACACAATTCTAAAAAGTGGTCTGAAATTCTTTGGGAGTCAGTCACGAGAGAAAGAGATGCAGTTTAGTGCTGAGCAGACTTTTCACTGACATAAACCATTAGAAAAGATGATAAGAACTGATAAATATTTCATCTAAAAGTGTATTTCGAATTCACTGTTCTCTGTATTGTGTTTTGTTGATCCAGTGCTCAGACTTAACAGGACTTATCCCCAAATGATACTGACTTGCAGTACACACGCATTGCAGGCATTGCATCGACACTTGCATTGCATGAATGCGATAAAACTAAAAGAAGTCCTCTCGAGCGGCAAAAACACATTTCCAAACACAATATTGAACTCAAATCGCATTCAGAAAACGATAAAATAATATTCAGTTTTTATTATTCAGAAAAACTTGAAAACTATTTATCAAATAATATAAACTTTTTTTTGAGGAAATATTTCAATAAATCATTACTTTTGTGAAGACTTGAGTCAAGAATTATTCATTTTTTAATGCACTTTTCGAGCAGTCATTCAGTTTTTTTAAAAGAAGATTTTATTTCAAATATTCTCAAATTTAATGTAATTCTGATCTGCTTTTCGTTCACTCCTTTAAAAGCTTTTCATTTCTTATTTATTTTATATTAATTAATACTGAATATGAAATTTCCTTCAAAATTAAAATGTTTTCATTTGTTTTTAACACTAATTATGTCATTCAACTCACATAAATAGCTACAAAATCTGATGACGATCACCATGATCAATTTGAAAAAGGAAAAATAATAATAACTAACTATTATAGTAAAAAACAACATATTATGAATTGAATACACATATCATACAAAATATATTACGGATCGAAAGGTTTCATAGCTTTTAATATGCATTCCGTTGCAAATGTGCTGTTTTCTCATCACTACTGATTAGAATTTAGAAAAACAACAAAACAATTGAATTAATTTGAATGAAGTGAACAGAGAATCGATTTTTTTGATGAAAAATTTAATGAATTTTATTTCTAAAAAAAATGTCAACTTTTGGTAAATATGTTATTGAAATACATTAAAACATATTTAAATTAATTTGTATTATAATAAAAACTCTTTGAAAATAATTTCTTTGTGTCTCAAATATATTAATCTTTTAAAACATATTTTTTCTAAAAGCTTTTGAACCGAAAAATACTGAATGAAATACTGAAAGTGTTTCGTCAAATGAGTGAATTGAGAGCCCACCACATGTTTTCGATGCTATACTTTCTCCAAATCTCTGATTAAAATAACTCTTATTCGCAATGAATATGAACTCAATTATAGTTTTGATGAATAAACGAATGAATGAAACGTTTGATGTCATCATTGGTTAGTTTCTGAGATTATAATCAAACTTTTAGACATATTTTACTCAATTTTAAGATATTAAATGAAATATTGAAGGGTTGGGGAGAGGCTGATAGCATAGTAGAACTGGTCTCACCTCAAATTAGGTTGGGCTCAATTCAACACAACTATAATGTAAGATATTTCTGAAAAATTCTTTCTTTTTCTTAATAATTGTGAGACGTTTTCAATAGAGAGAGAAAAGCGTTGTTTTGAAAGTAATGTCAAATAAATGTACCGTTTTTTTAATCTTAAGGAAAGAGTCGGTAAATATTCACTAAAAATGTGGCACAAAGTCATCAAAATATGATTTTTTTGGAAATATCTTTTGCGGAAAATTCAGTGAATGAGTCAATGATTCAGACCTTAGAAGACTTGACGACAAAATTAAGGCATTTTTACTAAACTAATGATTGGTTTAAAAAAAATCTATAGTTTAGGACTTGTTTTCAGTGTTATTATCGCTCAGAAATTCTTCGAGTATTTGATTCATACTTTCACGTAACGGATCCCTATCTTCTTGGGAGTGATATATCGTAGTCTCCATTACAGTGGTGTGTCCGTCACTCTCAGATACAGTTTCGGTGAGGACTCTGAAATTGAAATTTTTGATTATTAGACAATTTGATGAGAATTTGTTGATATAAAACCTGGTATTTCCCGTGAAAGAAGTCGTTTCGTTGCTAATCCTTTGGCCGTTTTGTTTACTGAAATCTGCGATAAATTCAATTCAATTGATTTATAAATAAAGCAATCATTTCATGCAAATAACTTTTGGCCGAAACACAAATGAATTTCAAAGAAAATTTCAAAGAATCAAATGAAACACCGAATGGAAAGACAGTCAAACAAATGACAAAACCAATCAAAACTCAATCAAAAACCAAAAGAATTTGAAACTCATAAACAGAACCATCGAATGCATTTGAAAATTGATTAATGACGATAAGATAGGTCATACCAAATTGAAAATCATGAGAAGAACAGTAACAGGTGTTTGGGGTAGTATTGCAATCATTCTGACTATCATTTTGGTCATCAAAACCTATTAAGAAGTAATTTTCATCAAAAATATCACCGAATTTATTGATTAATAATAATTTGGATTTAATAACAATTAGTAAATAAATAACAAAACTATTAAAAGATATCTAAAAATGAATTAAAATTTGTTCGCAAATAAGTTAAACAAAAATCAAATAAATTATTGACTAAAATATTGAAGAAATGCTTCGAAAGGAACACAAAAACATCGATAAATGCGATCAAAAACGAGTGGAGTTTTCTCTACCTGTTTCAGTGTCTTCTCTATTATTACTATCACTTATATTTGACTCTGGGTTAGTTTCAGTGCTAGGAATGGGTTTATTAACTTCAATGAGCTGTTCTTTATCTCCAGACCAGGTATTCAAAAATTGGTCCATTTTTTGTTGAGCGTCGGGACCACTGAATGTGACGGCTCTCACTTCTGGAGTGATTGTCACTTCCTGAACAACTTTATATGGATTTCCCGATTCATCGACGCCTTCATATTCATCGACATTAGTGATCGGTTGTAGTTTAGTAAATGGCTCTAAGAATTCTTCGGTCACTCTTTCTGCTGACTGACCGCTCACTAATTTGGATGTGAAGTCCGGCCCCTGAGTCACCATTTTTCTAACAACTCGTTTGACAACAATATTTCCGAACTCATCGAAAGCCTTCTCCTCTTCGATCACTTCATTTCCCGGTTGAGCAGACTTTCGAAGCATTTCCAGAAACCTTTCTTCATTATCTGAAGAACTGGAAGCAGTGGTTGTCTGTGGAGGAGGTACTGATCGTTTGACACGTTTGAAGACTTTCGTATTTCCTCTTTCGTCTTGAGTTTGAATTTCTTCAAACTCTTCGTTCGATTGATTGTCGTTATTGTCGTCACTCTTAGGGTTGGACTCAGAACTAGATTTGTTTGGCTCTAAAAGTTTCCTCTCATTTTCAAAGAGTTGTCTTAACTGACGGACGTTCTGTTGTGTGATGTCTGACGGCTCAGGTGTTCGTTTGAATAATAAGTCAGTAGTCTCTGTACTCGAGATCATTGTCGACTCATCTCCAGAAGTAACATAACTCGTAGACATGCCTGACTCGCAATGGTATGTGGCGTGAGTACCGGCAGTACTCGTTTCTAATGAATCAGTACTGGAAAGCATACACTCCGAAGGCTTAAGGATTCCGTAAAAACTCTCTTTAAGCGAGTCTTCTTCGAAGTCAGTTTCCTCTCGAAGTGTGGCCAAAGCTGGTCCCGAATCAAAAGACATTATATTTTTTGTATCGGCGACTGAAGACGAAACCGAATCAATGAGACTGGACTCGACTTGACTGGACTTTGCGCTCATGTTTTCAAACTGTGAATCGCTATGAAATTCCAATTCTTGGAGAAACTCATCTTTAAACTCCTCGTGCATTGAGTCCGAAGACATCGATTTGTTGTCGTCTTTGTATTCAACCAAATCCTCGATTCTATCGATTAAAGACTCGGTATTAGTGGTAGAGATGGAACTAATAGGGTGTGATTCTGTGCTATCAGTCGACACCAATTTTCGCGTTAGTATCAGTTGTGTTGAACTTTGAGACTGAGTTCGCATTTTGTCCTTTGAATTATCAGTTAAGCCCTTATCTGAATGAGTGTCAGATGTCTGGCAACTATCGAAGCCCTTAGAGATGGTCTGCATTTTTTCAACCTTATTCTGAGCCATTTTCATCATATCATCGATTTCTGACATTCGCTTTTCATAATCAGAATCGGTGTCATCCGATGCGTTTCCCGGATCTGATAGGGTTTCCTGACTGGCGTCAGACGCCTGACTTTCGTGTCCCTCTTCGATCTCAGAGAGTCGGGCTGCCTCTTCCTGTGCCTGTCTTTCTATGCGCTCGGCATCAGAGCAATCCTTTTCAAGTTTTTCAAATTCATTTATACTCGAACTAACTGATTGGTCGTCGCGATCACTGCCCCGACCGGCTATCGGTCGGCCTGACCCAAGACTAGATCCCAAAGAGTCGGAGGAGCCGTGAAGACTGCCCTTTGCCTTCATTTCTGATTCGAGTCTTTCGAATTCTTTGAGAGAAGAGGCGGCAGAGGACTCACCACTCTTTTCGGATGAGATAGTGATTGGTTTGCTTTGAGCTAATCGTGAACTCAACGACATTCTCGACGGCGAGTCTTCAATGTTTTCATCGACTTCTTGATGAGTATAAAGCTCTGAATGCGGTTCAGTTAAAAGAGTGACTTCTGGCGTAAAACTTGTCGTTTCAATGGTTGGACTTTTGTCTTGAGTGGACTCAAGAAACACCAATTCTTCCGCTTCAGGCGGAACCGGTGATTGTGGGCGTTGGAGGTCATCGCTTCCCGTTGTAAGCGAATCAGAAACGCCTTGGTGGAGGTCTGGACTCAAGTCATACGACAATTGATGTCTTGCGTGTTCTGACAGAACAGAACTGCAGAACGAACTCTGAGAAACTAGAGGTGTGTCCGAAAAGTGAGGGTCTGATGTCAAATCTGAAGAAGAAGTCCTTTCATCCTGTGTTGAACTGAGGAGTTCTGCACCAGTATTTGATTGGGTGGACCTGCGGTCAACTTCAGAGACGTCATAATCTGGGTTGTAGTCGACCTCAACGGGTCCGTTACTGTATTGAACCGATTCGATGGTTGGAACGCTTTGTTGCTGTGATTCGTTGTTATTCAGGGTTTCCAACGAAACAATTGATTCTGAAAGTGATTCCACTTGAGTCGAGTCGGCACAACCCGATTGTCCCAAACTAGTCATTGAACTTTGACCGGAGTTTGGCTGATCGGCGACATTAATGGCTGTACCGATACTCGAAGAGTGCCAAGTATTGGAATTATCAGAGTTCTGCTCACTTTCATCGATACTATTGTTTGAGACAAGAGTTGAAGTTTTCATTTGTGAGGACTTCGAGCGATCCATCAGTTCTTCCATTTCTTCTATTGGTAAGCCTTCCGATGAAGTCGAAGCTTCGGCTTTAGGTTCTGTTCTTTCGATTTGTTCCCAATTAGTTCCCGACATAAAAGGGATTTCAATACCACTTCTTATGACCGACTCTGGGATTTCAGAATCAAACGGTTCTTTCAATTCATTAACGGGAGTAACGCTTCCGTTTTGGTCGTAGTCATCATCACTTATGGAACTGCGTTTTTCTCTGTCTTCTTCAGTAATTATTGTCTCACTTCCTTCAGAAGACATTTCTCCCAAATGACCAGAACTTTCCGATTCTATAGAAATGGTCGAATCGCGTGAACTCTCACACATAGAAGTGTGGGCCGTATGATAACTGGTCTCTTGTGAAGTGGCAGCCGTCGCATAAGAGCCCTCTTGAGATGTGCCACACGTTTCATATTCAGAGGCGGACAGACCGAAGCCTCCACTGCTTCGACTACTGGAATAGAAGTGCTCCGGAATTATTGCCAAATCAAATTCACTACTTGTGGGACGACTGGTTCCGGGAGTCTTACTACTGTCGGAAACATCAAATGATTGACAAGACTGGTACTGACTCTCCGAACTGGAACCGCATTCCTTTTCCTTCTGAGAACCAGAACGACTGCCACTATCACTAGACTTTGGCGGATGAGATAAAGTCCTCTTCAGTTCTTCTGGACTTATATTCTTGTCTAAAACGAGAGAACCTTTTCCGCATTTAAGGAAAAGCGACTCATTTTCTGTAAAACTTATTCTTTTCTGAGCTTTGGTCGTATCGGGACTAATAGGACTCACAGGACTCGGGTCGCTATCATTTAAATTTGGAGAGACAGAGTCCAGGGCTACTCTATTGACATCTTCTAAGTCCTCCCAATCTTGTTCAACTAAATCTTCGTCTGATATTTCATCTGAAATATTGATTTTGTGGGGAATTTTCGCCAATTCTTCCTTTGCTTTGACAACAATCGATTCCGCGATTATTTGTGCCTCTCTTCTAATTTCTTCAAAATCTGTTTCATCCAAACCTGTGATTTGTTGCGATTCAGTCATAGTTTTGGTTTCCATTTGTTTAATATTTTTAATTATCTTTCTCTCTGGCGATCCGTTCATTACTTCTTCGTTCAACTCTTTTGCGAAAATTTCATTAACGATCTGTTTCTTGACTTTTCCTTCTAATTCATTGTCAATGGACTCAACAACAGGTTTATCGTCTATTCTGACCAAATTATCGCCGTCTTTATCATCATGGTCATCTCTTTTATCGTCAGACTTCTTATTTTCATCTTTAGGAAGATCTTCTGGAAATTCGAATTTATTCTGATCATCTGATTTAGGCTGAGATTCTTCATCCTTTTCTCTGAGCACTTCATAAGGACTTCTTATTTCGGATTTGTCCGAAGGTTTGTCGATATTTTCAGTTCCGGCGAAAGCATTGTTTTCATACGCAGAATGAGATTCAGACGAAGAACTCAGTGCTTCAGTATTTGGGTTTTCTTCGACAACAACCGAATCTTTAGTTTGTTTTTCATCATAAGCTCTATGCTCTGGACTGTCGGTTAGCAGTTCGTCTGTGGGCGAGACGCCAACCTTCACCTGATTGTCTGGTCTCATATAATCGCTATAATCACAGACAGGAGACAACTGTTCGTCAGATACGTCTACTACTTCAGGTGGCGATGGTTTTGGCAAAAAGGACTGATCGCTATCATCGTTATCATTGATATCGTTTTCATTATCTTTGAGTCCAATAGAAGTCGGAAGAAAAGAGTGCGAAACGCTTTGCTTTTCTGAAACTCTAGTATTTGTTGTGTCTGTACTCTCAAAGACTTTTTCAGTGGATTTCGCTGTTAGTAAAGAATTTGAAGAAGTAATCACTTCAGTTAATCCTATCTAATCTCTTATCTATTAACTTACAGTTGACAACCATTAAACTCAAGTCATTAAACATTTAAAATCTAATTTAGAATTACTTCCATTAAAATGCTTTCAGACGTAAAGAACTTACTTTAAAATTAAAATATATATTCAATTCGTGAAGAAATCGATTATTTGCTACGAATTTCAATGAATAAAATGTTCGAAAATAACTGATATCAGAGAAATTGAATGCATTTAAAACTCTTCGATAAGTTGAATGAAACTCTAATTTCTTTTGGAGGAAATAAGGGAAACCCATTTAGCATATGTCTAGTGGTTGTCAATTATAGGCTTAATATTTAGTTTAGTGTTTGGATGTGCGGACAAAACAGGAAAATAATGTTTCGGGTCATCGGATACTTTGGATATATCTTTTTGGATAATATAAAAATGAAAAAACGTCACAAATGAACGAATGGTTTGATGGGAACGAAGAGGTGTTTGGGCCAAATGGGGTCGAATCGCAATTCTTAGAATTGAAATATTTTGCACAAATCGATACAAAATTTGTTTATTAATTTTAGATAATTTGAAATATAAATGCTTTGAATAGTTGTCATCAATCGGTCGACATTTGGTCTCGAAATCAAAAAACAATTTAAAATTTGAATAAAGAATTTTTGATCGGATAATAGATTTCAATTGTAAGGAAAGTTGTCCTCTAATGGAAATGACGGCAAATTCCTTCAATCGATGCAAATCTTTCTCTAAAAATAGCGGAAATTTCATAACTTTGAGGAAAATCTTTGCTTTCAATCATCAAAATCTCTGAAACAAAATTGAAATCAAATTCTTTTAAAATTTGAAAGATTAGACTTTCAGCGAATGTTATCATAGTTTAGCTTTTGTTGTAATCGAAGACACATTGAAACTGAAACTAGAATTAGTCCTCAGAGGGAAAGTCTCCTCTACTTTCACATATTAGAAGAAACGTTAAGATTTGACGCAAATGGAAGTCCAAAGCAAAACGAGTTAAGACTCAAAACATTATTCAAAACATCATTAAAATTATTATTCAATTCTATAGAACGCGAGAATCAAATGTGACAAAAATTAATAGGTTTTTGGTTAAAACGATTGGTTTAGTTGTTTAACGAGTAGTAAACGAAAAGCACAAAAAACAGAATTAGTTACGATTATGATTGCAATGGTTTTTGTTGGCAACAAATCTTTTGATTGGTCTCACATTTAAACAATTTAATGAAAACATTACTTACATTTGGGGTGACTCTCGTCTGTGATTATGGTTGAAGACTGTTCGATGATGTGCTCAACACAACCGCTTTCGTCTTCTTCAGTCCATTCTGTAATTAAAAGACATAAAAACGGATCAAAAATCAGAATTTTTGTCAATTAGACGACAATAAGGATTTGCGAGGAATTCATGCAATTAATAAGTGGACAGAAATGCAGTGGTTTTTAGTCGAAAAGTAATTTTATTTATCTCTCAGTTTTCGAAAATTACAGATTTGAAGAGAAATTCAAAAAAATTGAACACTTTTTACATTTGATTCAAGTTTTGCATCAATTTTAGTGTTTCATTGACTCAATGGATGAGAAAAATGAAGTTTTGGTTAATTAGTGAATGAATTGACTAATAATTAGTGAGAATTACATGAATTGAAGAATTATATTAAAAGATGTGTTCATTAGTTGAAAAATGCATTTTTGGTTAGTTTTGGTTAAAAGTCTATCAAATGTTCACCTTTTTGTTCGACTATAGCATCGAAAAGCGGGTCGTCTTCAACCGAAGTGGTCACCAAAGCTGATGCTAGATTATCACCTGTGTTAGTGGTAGTGGTGCTGGACACTGTGGCAGTTGAAGGCTCAGACTTTTCGTCTTCTGGCAAACTTGAAACTGAAACCTGACTCGTGTCCTGTTCTGAATGCCAGGTCTCGCTCTCCAGCATTTGTCGCGTCTGATCCATATTCAGAACTTCATCAGGATCTATTAGTATACAGCACAACTGTTTAGTAATAGTTAAACACTGGTAAGGAGTAGTATATACCGGGGACAACAGTAGTTTTAGTCACAGCAGTAATCGTATGTTCAATAGTTCCGTCTTCGAGAACAGTCGTTGATTCAGTGGTTTTGATTTCAGTCACGTCCTCTGAATTATAAAATCGTCAAAACTATGACTCAATTGTTGTTTAAATCAAACAAACCGTTAGTTAATTGTCTTTCAGAAGGAATAAGCATTTCTTCCTTAATGACAAAAAGCTCCTCCGGTTGATCAGAATCTTCGCCTCTGTTTTTAGCCCTTTCTACCGACTCTTCTCTGTCCTGTTCCTCAAGAAATTCTAAGAACTTCAGTGCAGCGATTTCTCTCTCGGAGTCGTCTGTCCGTCTTTGTTCGTCAGCTTCACTGGTGGTACTGGTCTGCCGACTGCGTCTCTCTCCAGTAGTCGAGTGGTCTTTGAGAGGAGCGACACCGCCTTCACTTTCACTCTCTTCTGCAGACTCCGCTTCCTTTCATTATATCAATTGGTCAGAAATCTGTGGCCAGAATAAGCAGAAGGAGAGATACCTTCATGATGTCCTGTTCATCGTACGACACATCCAACGAGACTTCTCGACCGAGAGAAGCACCTCTAGAAGTGGTACGGGAACGGTTCAAATCATCTTTGAAAGCGTCGAACCCATTCTGATCTACTCGTTCAACATTAGACTTAGATTTAATGTCAGGAGTGGCTGAAAAGGGACAACAAATCATTGAATCGAATGACTAATTTGAGGACTAAATTAATTCTCACAAAATTCGTATTGTTTTTCAACATTTTCGAAACCATTGGGCGAAACGTCTTCTCTGCAAATATCGGGTAATTCGATATTAAGGTTACAAATGGGTTGTTGTGTCGGTTCTGAGCCACGAATTCGTTTATTTTCACGCATAAAAGCAATTCTTCCCAACGGTTCCTGATTAGGGTCTTTGAGGCGCATAACAAACGGTAATCTATTTTCCCGAAATGCTTGGAAAGTGAGACTCAACTGTTCACCGGATTTGGTCACCGGAACTAAGTTTCCGGCGAACTCTAAATATTGGGATTTGCTTTCGAGGACCTCTACGTCTCGAGATTTGGCCACTTCTGTGAAGTGTTCCTGATTTTCAAGGGTTTTCTCTTCCTTATCGTCGGTCATACAGAAAACCCTGAGCTGCGCCTCTAAGGGGTCGCAGCGTTTGGCGAATACAACAAACTTTGACATAAAAGGCACGTGAATTGCCTCGTGGTATAACTCAGTCGCAAATTTGGTCGCTTCGTTCACTTGTCGACAATCTATAAGCCAGAAACGGGCCGACACTGTCGTAGTGAACGACACACAGTCGTTGACAAAAGTCAGAGGCGTCGAACCGGTGACGTCTTCCCACTGAGCTTTTGTAGTTCCGCCTAATTTCGGTTTATAACAAAACACGGGGTTTGAGAACAGAATGAATTAAATAATGAAAATAACTTCAATGAAACAAATGAGTCGAGAGGTTGTTCTCAAAAACAAATTGTTTTTCAAAAGTAAAAGAACAACCAATACCAACATAAAAACATTCAGCCCTCAGGTGTGTCTCCCCTCCTGCACTCTCTCTAAGCATAGCTACCTGTTCTATGTTATGCTTTCCCTCATAATAGCAAAGCAGCAAAAGAAAGGAAGAAATGAAATGAAAAACACATCGAAAAGAAAGATATGAATAAAACAGAGAATTAAAAGAAAATCAATTCAACGAATAGACAATAAATTTGGAAATTTTAGTATTATTTCTAAAATTTTGATTTTAAGGAAAGACATCAAACAGTAAAGACATTAATCTAAATACACAATCAATTGAATGCACAGACATTTAATGAAACGATACGAAGAAAAGAGCAAAAAGTAATACAAAAAGAGACGAAAAGCAGAGAAGAAGCAGAGAAGCAAAAGGGGAGACAAACCTGACTTCGTACTACCTGTTATACTGCAAAGGAGGCGTAAAGTGGGCGCATCGCCGGTGTACTGGTTGATCATTCCACGGGTGGCCGCTTGAGGGACAGGTATTGTCAGCGTAATTGGTTTATGGAATTTGCGTCTCCGCGGTTCGATTGTGCAAATCGGAGAAACAGCCACCCGATTGCCCAACATTTTGGTGACCAATTCAGATGGAATCGGTTGGGCCTAAGAAAAGCAAACGAGGAATTTAGTAAATTGAGAATGAGCCAAATCAGCAAGATAGGTTATACACATTATTCGGATCAATTAAGTTTGGGTCAGATTTGGCAGAGACTTGTCTTAATTTAGGGAATGTCAGGAATAACCCAAATTTAATCGAAAAGATTTGTTAGTAAAAGCGAGAAAACAGGCTCGAGATTAGAAGCAAGCTTAAGCAAGACAGAACAGGTATGCATTATGGTCATTCTCGATTTAATTCCCCCTCACTTTTCTTTCGAGTTCGACCGAAAGCGAAGAAATGCCTCAATTCTGACCTTTCATTTGACAGAATAATTGAGGCGAAAATCAGCCGATAGGACAGAATCGCAGACAAGTATTAGTAATAAAAGCAAAAGTGAGGCTCAAAAGAGTTTATTTGTTAATAATTTTGAGCGAAAAATTAGTTGGAAATACAATTATAGCCAAAAGAAATGCAGATTTAAAACAGAAATATATGACATAAATATTGATTTAAATATTAATATAATAAATGACTAAAAGAGCAAAACTTTAGTTCCAATTAAAATACTGTGAAATAAACGACAAAACAATTAAAACAAATTTTGGCACTAAATTAACTCAATTACAAAAATAAATATTTGACTTTTTGTGCGGTTTTGACTCTTGAAAATAAATTCACACCAGAATTGACATTTGGTTTGACGCGTGCGATACACACCTTATGATGGCTTACATTGAGTGAAAATCTCTTAACAAAATATATAACTTATTTTCGAAGTGATTATGTGTTATATCGATTGATTTGACAAGATTAACATCAAATGCATTCTTGCTATCAATCAATGCATATGTGATTCAAATAAAATATACCTTTTTTTTCTATAATCTCATAATTAAATATATATTAATATATTCGATAACTTCTGTAAAGAGTTGTATCAATAAATAAATTTGAACTCTAATTAAGTCTTAAATGAGTTTTAAATGCGATTCATATCCACTAATTATATTAAAATTTATGAATATATTAATATATGAATATATAAGTATTTTAACGTCAATTTGTTGATAATTCGATTGTGTTTTCATAGATTTCTATGGAGTTATGATAATCAATAGTGAAGACCACAGTATTTAATCTTTTAATTTCATTGCAATTAATTAAATGACTTAATTGTTGAGAACCCAAAGCATTAGGCGTTGACTTCAAAGCACTCATTCATTGAACAATACTTCGGATTCGATAGCATTCATATGAATGTGAAAATGTTTACGCGTTATAT
>JAQFXL010000494.1:0-20250 GCA_034693445.1 Edwardzetes edwardsi
GTAATCGGGCGGCGGTGCGGACATCATTTGCTGGCCTGTCATTTGAGGCGATTGCAGTGACATTTGGGGCATAATATAAGGACTCATTTGATGCGAGTCCTGGTCTCTCATCGGCTGATAGTTGTAAGGGTTATGTATCGGCTGCTCCACATAAACCTGTTGTGGGGGCGGCTGATGAATATTCACTACTGTC
This sequence comes from Edwardzetes edwardsi, assembly GCA_034693445.1. Taxonomy (NCBI): domain Eukaryota; kingdom Metazoa; phylum Arthropoda; class Arachnida; order Sarcoptiformes; family Ceratozetidae; genus Edwardzetes; species Edwardzetes edwardsi. The sequence goes on from JAQFXL010000494.1 coordinate 194, forward strand.
AGAGCCCCGCTTTGTTGGGGATTTTGAGCACAAATCAAACAATAGGCGTGAAGACATCCCGGGACATACCCGCAAAGTGTCAGTATTATGTTGAGGAGAAAATCACAATTACATCCCCGGTCTATAAGGACGGCCAGTGGGGGCAGAAGACACGCAAATATACACTTAAAGAAGGAACACATGGCTTAACAAATCTATTATCAACTGAAACCAAAAGTGAAAGAATTGAAGACAAATACAAAACGTTAGTAACGCCTAAACGTCGGAGTCATCAAAAATAACGTTTCTCTACAACTCATGTATAGCTGAGTCCGGACTCTGAACTCATTTTTTCCTATGGAAAGAGTTCTGTAATAAAAACTCGTAACTAAAACATCAGATAAGAGCCAATTAAATGCTGAGCAAAGAGTCAAACAGTTCTGTAATATGAGAGCAAATGCAATGAAAACATCAAATGTTGTTTATTCCTGGGATTTGTCTGAAAAGCATAAAACATTGCATTCCGTTCTTCTCAACTAAAACTATCCCAGTCTCATTTCACAGAACTTTGTACTTGTAAATAATTAATTCATTTCCCATGAATATGCATGTTTGAATTTTTTGTAGTCATAATCACTGTTTATGTCATAAAGTCCATGATTTGCATATTACATGTATTACATGTATTTGACATTCAAACATAAATTAAAGTATATGCAAGTATATGCAGGTGGAGTTAAACACAATTTTGAATAATCTGCAAGTATTATAAACTATCAATTCAATTGCACGTCTATTGGAAGTGCACACAATCACACCAAGGTCATTATATCAATAATTTATAACTGAATGGTTCTTTCATTCGATTAGAACTCAGTTCATATAAAATGAGAGATTTGATGAAATTCATAGACAAAAACAGTTAAACTGAAGTTTTGGTGAAATTCCTTAAATATTTGAATAAAATTTCGATTCATTTTCTAAAATCAAAATATTTATTGGTTTTGCCATAAAATCGATCAATAATTTAATGTTCAAATAATTATTAACTACAGAACACATATCACAAGTAAACAAATAGAAACATAAAAGGACAAGAACTTTTAAAATTTTCAAATCTTATGAAATCTCATTAAAAACAAATCAGTTTTGACTTTTGTGGAAAAATAAGTCAATAAAAGTTAAGACAAATATTTATATTAAAAGAAAAGTAATTTCAGAAATATTTTTGTATTTATTTGTTTTTGGAATAAATGTTTGCCAACTATTTTAAGTATATTTTTTGAAAATAAAAGCAGCTGCCACCAAATACAGCAGAATCCAGCCCCATGTGGCTATGAAACCCAGCACAACTTCTATGTAGGTGACATCCCATCCACGGGACAAAATGTAACGCATTGACTCTACTGGAAGGGTTTGGGGTAAGAATGAGGCGAACGACGCCATCCAATCGGGCATTGACTGGATTGGCCAGAATATGCCGCCCAACATAATTGTCGGGAAGAATGAACCCATTCCTAGCATAGCAGCAGATACTTCATCCGCGCAAAGCGACGATATGAAAAGTCCAAACATAACGCCCGCCACTCCTGTAATGATAACATCATAGAAATTATTAATTCAATTGTTCTTATGATACAAATTTGTAAATAATTGAATAGATATTAAAATAATGTAATAAATTAACACTTTTGCTGACAATGCAAAGCGACGAACAATGGGTGGGAGTGGGGGTCAACACAAATACATTCTGAATATGTAACTTCGGTTGGGAACGACCTGGAGTTTTGCTTTATATTAAACCTGAAAACACCTGAAAGATAGCCTACTCCCGAATATGAGCTAACTTTACTAGAGCATGCTAACATAGATTAAGATAAACATTACTTGTTTACTAAATTGAAATCTTATTCTTGTTATACGAATGATGTTTGAATGCATCGATTAAAACAAAGTGAAAGATATTTCAATACCAGAATATTCTTAATATTAATGAATTAAATTGATTTCTTATCTCAAAGCGACTCCAAATTTATTGCCCACTAATTCCTACCATTAGGTATAATAATCAATAGAAGATGGATCTAACCTTGGAAGAATGTAAGTGAGAACACCCAGATCATCGGTCCTTCTGACGGAACTTTGAAGATCCAGAATGTGGTGATCAACATAAAGACCTCCTGTATTGTTAACACTAAAGTTTGTGTCATTATATGTGAGGCTAAGAACTCAATTGAGTTAACGCCTGCCACTAACGAACGCTCCAGTAATCCGTCTTTCCTTTCGAGTACAAGAGACAAAGCGGTCAGAGCTGTGGTGGCGTAGTATGCGATCAGAATGATAACACCCGGTGCCATGAACTCAGTCATAGAGGGATGGAGATTGCCGTAAATGACTTTCTCTATTGTTATGGGAAGTGTGACTGTCGCGGGATTGTAGCCCAAGAGGGACAGGTAGTCCTGTGCGAACGACTGGAAAGCCAAGAAAAACGACCGGAGTAGAACAAAACCAATGACTTGATTTGACATATCCAGGTATAGCTTAATGTTGGAGGACTCGATCGTATCGTTGTCCGCCAGTCCTGCCTATGGGTTGACATTGAAAGCAATAAAATAATGACTTAATTGAGTCGAAAGTAATTACCAAAAGTCGTCTCTGATTTAGAGCTGCCGTATAATTATGAGAGAAGTGTAGGGCTGCCCACGCTTTGCCGTCTACCACCGCTTGTCGCGCCTCCTCCAGTGAATCGTAAGGCACTTGTACTACAATATCCGAATTAACAAAAGATAGGTATTCTCGGCTGAGTGCCGGCGGATCTTCAGCGTTATAAATGGCCACGGGTATATGTTTGGGATCTTGTCCTATGCATATGCAGAACAGTGCGATTTGAATGGAGGGAAGGAAGAAGTAGAAGAGAAGGATCGGCACATTTCGCTTCAAACGGATTATGTTTTTGATGAATAGCGCGTAAACCCGTTGACTGTCGAAAGTCTTTCGTTTTCCAGAAGGGATGTTCACCTGAGCTGTTGGTCCTTCGTTTGACTTCTCGCTGAATGACATGCGAGGCGTTAAACTGGAGGGCGTGGCGTTGGCCGACACGTCTTTGAATGTGGACGGAACGGCGGGAACTAATAGAGAGCCTAAGATTTCAAAAGGAAACCAATAATTAAAACAATTTCTGATTGAATTCTGATTCTGTGCTAACCTTTTGTTTTGTTGTCATTTATATCGGTTTTGTTTACCTTGTCTTCAGATTTGATACTCATTTCGATATTTTCATTGATATCCCGTTTGTCTTCATTCCTCAGATTCTTCTTTTCCATTTCGATGGTCGAGACGGTGACCTTATCGTCGGGAGCGCTGTATCGCATCACATCTGTTTTGGTCATTTCTGGCACTTGTGCTGAATCTAATTGACATAACTTCAGAAATACCGCTTCCAAAGTGGGTAATCCGTGGTATTCGAGCAGTTTGTCCGGATTGTCCTGAACCAGTAGCCGTCCGAACCGCATGAGTCCAACCGTCTCCGCAGTTCGGGCCTCTTCTATGTAGTGAGTCGTTATAATAACAGTCAGTCCATCCTCTTTGCACAGAGCATCCAAATGTTCCCAAATGGCTTTACGCAGAACAGGATCGACACCTACCGTCGGCTCATCCAATATAAGTAATGGCGGGTGATGTACCAGTGCTGAGGCTAACGACACACGACGCTGTTGACCACCTTTTCATCAAACAAAACAAATTTCAATAAAAAAATTTCAAAGTTTTCAAAACTCATTTGATTTCTACAGTTCTTAGAGTTTCTGATATCTAACTGTTTTTAAATAAAATAATTCACAAAATTTTTGTTATTTGAATGATTGAAATAGGCCTGGCCAATTCAAATTGATAAATAGTCTAAAACATTAAGGAAATTGTTAAATGATTTAATCAGCACAGAATAAATAGGAGTCTTTCACCATTCAAAATATATTTGATCTAAATTAAAATTTTATGTTAAATATGATAATACCTGAGAGTTGTGACACTAATCTACTCTTTTCCGGTAAATGCAAGAGTGTTATCAAGAACTTAGTCCGGGCTTTGATATCCTTCGGTGACATTCTATACAATTGTCCGAAATATCTGAGCGTCTCTTTGATAGTGAAGTCTGGAAACAGTGCCAACTCTTGAGGCATATATCCTACACCAGGGCCAGGCACTGGACTGTAGTCTGAGCCGGGCTCCCGACCAAACACTCTTATCGTTCCCGACTGCGGTGTGAGTCGACCCAAAACGCATCTTAAAAGTGTTGTTTTGCCTTAAAATTGAAGCAAAAATCAAAATCCAATTAATTGAAAGAAATTCAATAAAAAACAACAAAACTATTGCTTAATATTATGTTAATTGAAATCAATTAAAATATTTTATCTCAAGTTTATCTCAAATATCGTTTATTTTTATAAATTCTGAAATATTTATTGTTTTCAATGACATGAACCAAAATTTTTTTTTGAATCAGGGTGGTTTATATCTGATGTAATTCTAGATTCAATTTTTGAGAAAACAATTTAGTCATCTCTTAATTATAAGTGATTTTCTTCAATCAAGACCAAGAGTGGTGCCAAAAAAGAAATGTAGCATCTCCTTCAAAAATAATCAAGTAAGTTATTTTAAATGTAAGAAAGTTACCATTGAAATATATTAAAGGGGTTTCAAACTGAGAGCACAGATGTATTTCCTTTCGTCATCTCTGATTTTAACAATAATTTCTTACATAAAAATCTTTATTTGTTTATCAAAAGTCAAGTTTATCTGAAAATTCGCTGCAAAACAAAAAAATACAAATTTTAAGCTTAGCTTGCGCAAATTCCAAATTATGAAGTAATAAACTTTCTGCTAACTTAGTATTTAAAAACTTTTCCAAATTCTAATGTAAATACAAATAAATATTTTATCATTTTATGGCTAAATAATAATGAAATTCAAATCAGTTTCAAAAGTATTTCACATTTTAATAAATGAGTTCATTTGAAACCAATTTTGTCTTTTTAAATGAAAAATTGTTTTGATATTATCTTCGATAACAATCTTTTCGAGACAACTATTTAAACTCGAGGCTCATATTTAATGCTCTTTCCTCTCATCGAACAGGTTTTCAGAAAAAAAAATTAATAAAAGTAAAAGCGAGGTCAATATCAACGCAAAACCAAGTCAGGTCACTATACAAATCATATGAATACCACTCAGGCTATGAATTAATGAGTGTCTCAATGAGATCTTTACAGTTGACTTAAGTCCCCATCAAATGGCTTTCGATTAATTCACAATTGATTTCTTTGTTATCGAAGCAGATATTTATAACTAAAGCCCAGAAAAAATTAAAGTTTTATGAAAATTCCTTCAATTAAAGTTATCTTTATAATAAACTTATCAATTGTCAAAAATTCGAGGTGACGTAGATGATTCAATCGATGTATAGTTCAATAGAAAGTAATTTTACAAAATTCAAAATTACTTCCAAAAATGATAGCAATTATTCTTAACCTTAAAATCGATAGAATTCTCATCCATTAAATATTTTGAAATTTTCCAAAAAAGTAAAAAATCTTTCATCTCATCTAAAATTAAATTATTAACAAAAGTTGTTTGACATTGACTATGGTTTTGGAAAAACTCAAACTATGGTTAAAATTAGAAGATTTCAAAAACTCAAACATTTGGGTAATTATTTTGAAGACTCAGATATTAAATACTTAATCGATTTGAGAAAATATTTAATCAAACCCTAAATGTTAACTTAAATTAGAAGCTAACCTTTCTAGAAGACATAGATTAGATCTTAAAATTTGATCAGATTTGATTGCAAGTTCAATCAATTAAACACGTTCTAGATAAACAAATTTGCTCAAAATTCTTGAAAATTTATTTAATTCATTAATCGATTTGCAAAACCAAACAACTGATTAAACAAATTATTTTTATTACTTTTTCCGATAAAACTATTTAATTTCAAAGTTTCCTTCAATAGATTTTCATTAAAATTTTCGAATATCTATTGATTTCAATAACAAATTAGTTTAACAGTTGTTTAACAAAACCATTTGAAAATTCAAATCTTGAATTTTGCGTTCAAACGGTAGTTAAAAGAAAATCTATTCCACGACTAATTAAAATTTTCAACTAACCTTGAGTCTAATGCGATTTAATTCAGCGGAGAAAATAAAGTTATAATCAAATAGCGAAAAAATAATTGTTTTGAGATTCAGTTAATTAATTTTCACTTCACCTACAGATAAGTCGGGTATTCGTTAAAACTTAATGAAATCCAATTAATAAAAAAAATCAAAATAAATACGAATTAAGACTAATCTCAACGCTTTTAATAGTTTGGGTCACAAAAGCCCATTAATTTTGACATAAAGACTGCAATTCAACGAAAGTGAAAGTTTTTCGTCTATAAAGAAATAAAAAACTTTAACAATATTTGATTGATTCAAATTGAAATCATTTCAATCAAAATATTGAAAATCAATTATTTGATTAATATTTGTATTAACAGATTCTTCTGGAGAAAAGAAAAAATGAAAAAACATTTGAAAACTTTTTCTATTCTATTGTTTGTTTAGTTCAATGGTTTCTCAATACAAATATTGAAGAAAAATAATTGTCTGAATATTATTTAAATTAATCTTTTCTTTTCGTTTTTGTTACTTATTAAAGGAATGAATACAATAATAGTAATAAAAATAATAATAATTTTTATCGTTTGGTTAACTTTCACTCGAAAACAATGACTAAGAACTTGAATTCAGATAATTATTTGAAGACTTTTTTCCTGTTTGACTATCAATTGAATGTCAATTAGAAGAAAATATTTCTTCTAATGAAAAATACGGACATTTTTAGCTGTTTTAAACTTTTACTATCTTTAAGGGTTTGAACTGAAAACGATGGAAGAGTTGGAAATACCGGTTCAAAGATTTCATAAAATTTATACTTTTAGATAATTATGAGTGAAATTCTTACCGCAACCGCTCGAACCGAGCAGTGCATAGATCTTTCCCTGGGGTACCGATACGTTTATCTTCTTCAGAGTCAATAAACTCTTTTTACCAAAACCATAGGTAAAAGTGACGTCTCGGACATCGACTGCAACCGGAACCGACTTTGGCTGTTCATCCATAGCCAGCGTAATGTCGGCTGATTTCATGTCCTCACTTAATACCAGTCCCTCGTTGACATACCCGCCATTAGCGGTTTCCTCGACCAATTTGGCTAACATAAGCTGAGGGTGTTTATTGAGCTGTTCCTCTGGGGATAAGTCATTAGATGTGAGTCGTCGGAAACGGTTAAGTGATGCGTGTCTGTCATCATTGATGGCCACCACATCCGCTTCGTCCGAATTGAATGCATGATTAGTAAACGGGGATTTCAACATGTTGAATAATTATAATTTGATAAATTGTCCTAGAAGTTTGTCACAATAAACTTGGTCAGTTTTAGCAGCACTAAAATATAAAATAAAACTATCTAGATTTCCTTTAACTTCAATTTTCCAATGATGTCAGCAATCGATTCGGTATTTCAATAATATTTTTATGTTTTTATTAATCAAATGTTTGAATCATTTAATTAGAGTTTTGTTAAACACTTTAGTAATGATTTCAATTGAAAAATGTTTTTTATTTCACTTCAATTCGGATTTTTTTGTTGAGAATCACATTAACTGTAAGACAAAAATTCAAATAAAATTTTTAGAAAAGTTACCAAACATTTCACAAAAATGTTTTGAATTAATTATAAAGTTTTAGAATTGATAGAACATATCAATGAAAAAATTCATAAATAAAAATGAATTTTCACTCACTCTTCAGGTGAAAAATGTTTCAAAAAGACACAAAAATTAAAACAGAGATGAAAACGGGTTTAATTAAGTAAAAGTTTACTCGCTTATCATTTGGAAACTTTTCCTTCAGTTGTATTCACTAATAAACTGAATACTTTTAATGAATTATTAAATCCATTACTTATTGAAAGTCGAGAAAAGCAAACAATAATTTGAAGGAAAATCGCGAACAATATTCAGTGAAAAATACTCCGAAAGAAAGTTATCAGGGATTTTGTTTTGGTGAAAAATCTTCTTGGTTTGAGTTCTCACAGTTCCAACAATTCTCACAGTTATCTCAAAAAAAATTCAATGCCTTTCACTCTCCCTCTCATTGAAATTCATTGCAAATCGCAATCAATTGTTGGGGTTTTGGCGAAGAGTTTCGTCATTGGATTCATTTGAGGAAAGTTTGGCGTAAAATTTCCAACGAATGGCAGACAATTTATTTACTCTGTGTTTGCCATTCAATACCTGTTCCATACATTTATCGCCATAAAGAAGAAGATAGCAGTTATTGCATGTCTTTTGCTGCAATAGCACTGCCTTCACAATAACCTGTTTTCCTATCGAAGTCAGTTTTCCCCTAACTATCTATAAATTTGATCTCAAAATTCAAGTCCTCTTGTTTTCAATGACTCTTATAATTATCGAATTATTATTTCTCATTAAAAGCTTCGATTAAAGCTTTTATTGTGTCTGAATTCCCCTTTCAAACAATATTTACCCCGAACCACTTTATTACTTTTCTAACGTGGTACTTTTTAACTGAAGATTAATAGCATAGATATGCTGTCATATTTTAGAATCAAATGAATTTCCCGGATTGAAGGCATCTATATTTAGAATCAATGTTATTAATTATCAATTCAAGTGTACAAGTTGTAATTTTTTCACTTTCGTGACCAAATAAGCAAAGACTTGACAAGTTTATTTCCAACAAACATTTTCCGACAAGAATTTTGCAATAAAAACATGATTTCCATAAATTAATATTAAATTTGATAAAACTTTATAATAAGATGAAAGCAATTATGAAAAATAGTAGATATTTCTTATAATAAGCTATCAGATGTATATTTTTTGTGCATGTCTCAATATCTCAATATTTTTCTAAAAGCAAATGGAATCTAATAAAGATAAATCTGGTGAACAACTATCTGATAAGTGACTGATCCGTAACACACATTTCACAACACTATTGATGTATTTATTCAATAATATGTGAAATTTCAGTTTTGCCTGATATTAGATTTGGGTTAAGAGTGTGTCACTATTACCTGAAGAGGAAAGTTAGCTATAGTTCGCAATTCATGGCTTAAACTCATTGGTATTTGGTTTTCATGGCATGATTTGAATTCTCAGTTTTTAAACGTTTTGTTTCATTAGTTTTTATTCACTAACTATTAGAAAATACTTTCGATTTTTGTTATGAAATTGCAATCATATTAACAAAAGTCATATTAACCCCAAAGACAGCTTTAAATGGCTTTAAAAGTCTTAGAAATAAAAACTTCAAAAATCACTATAAATTGATTAAAAAAATAATTTAAAATGATTACAAACTTAACAATGAATTTAAAAATAAATGACTGATGAAAATGGGTTTAAATCGAAGAAAATTATAGATTGTAATAGTCTGATAGAAAAGTTTTGAAAGATTGTTTGAAAATATCTAGCCATCAATCATTTAATATAATAATTAATTGTTTTTCATGAAGCATGGTTATTTTTAGAAATATTTTAGTTTTGAAGGAAATTCATTTCAGAGAAGATTTTCACCACATTTTCACTTAAAAGAGTGATTAAAAATAAAGAAAAGTTATCCAAAAGGAAAGATTTGTCTGAAGTTCAGACTTTGAACGGAAGAAATGGACAAAAATGGTTAAAATATTTTTATTGAATACCTAATTATGAATGCATCCAATGGTGTAAATAGCAAATCCCTTTTGCACTTTCAGCTGATTATTAAACCCATTGTTACATAAACACAACAGAATATAATTTACTTTCTCTCGTCATTCATACAAAATATAAGTCCTATTCATTAGATGTCAGACATTAACACTGAAAATAAGGTTCTGATGAAAACCAAATACTAGAGGTTTGAGTGAATCAAAAACCAGATTCAAGTCGAGAGAGAGAGAGAGAGAGAGAGGGAGAGAGAGAGAGAGAGAGAGAGAGAGAGAGAGAGAGAGAGAGAATGTTGTTTACCTTCACTTTCTTAATGTTATGAGAAAATAAGTTTTTACCCGAAGATATTGTATGTGCAGAGGTATGCATACAGAAGACATTGAATCCGATTATTTTTCAACTGAATATAAATTCAATCGCAAGACTCTCTCTCTCTCTCTCTCTCTCTCTCTCTCTCTCTCTCTCTCTCTCTCTCTCTCTCTCTCTCAATAACAGTTAGAGTCAATCACTAAATGAAAGATTATTTTCAAAATCCTGTTTACGTCAGAATAAGATAATATATTCAATTTTGCTAGACCAATTATAAAGTATTCATCAAGTTTACGGTTTAAACCCCTTAATGATAATCAGTAGTGATTTTAAGAGAAAAACGAATAAATTTGAAAAAAATATATGGCTTTGAAAAAGCATTCAATCAAATATCGAAAGTGAAAAATTCCAGAATAAGTTTTCAATGTTGAAAAAATTCAAATCTAGTTCAATGATTTGCTTATCGAGACTTGTTTTCTATGAACTTTTCTTAACTCTTGAGGATTGAGACCACTGTTTGATAATCAAAACATTTCAAAAATATTGAAATGAATGCGTAATTGAATTCAAATTTGTTTTTGACAATTCAGTTGATTATAAAATTTCAATCATATTATGAAATCAATGATTCATTCAATTGAGAAGATTTGAGAATTATTTTGATTTATAGTTATTTAATAAAAACAATAAAAATTCGATAAAAATAAATAACATTTGATTTAAAGTATTTTAAATTGAGATACAAATGAAGTTTAATTGAAATTTTGTTTTATGAATAGATATAATGTTTTTCAAAGATTTTATAAATAAATACAAATTTCCGATAAAAAAATTCTCACAAAATTGAAAAGTTTGACATTTTTCTGATTTCTTTGATTTCCAAAAATATGCTTCAATTTGTAATTTTAATAGACGTCTGATATAATCGATTTGATAAGTTTGGAAAAAGGTTGAGTCAGTTAAAGGAAAACCTGCGAAAATTGCAATTTGAGGTCATTTATCAAGCAGTGAAAGTTTTTGAAATAATATGGACTGAATTTAATTACATGTTTCGCATCTAATGACTAGTAATTCAAATGTTAAAAAAATTCTTAAATTTTATGACTCTTTAGGTACCACTCAATGAATGGTGAAATACTTTTTGCAGTTTTTCTGTAACTTCATTCAAAAACGTAGTAATAATTTACCAAAAATTCAATGGATTTGAGGAAAATTATTTTATAAATAAATTACCGAAAAATAACTGTAAAATCCAATTATTGAATGTTAACCAATATATTTGAACGAAATAAGCGAGGCTCTTTTTAATGATAGTGTACTCCTCAGCAATAACTCGAATCATCGCTAATGTAAGGGACTTCTCCGACCGACATATCATAACTATTGCTATTAAGACTCTTCTCCTCATCAGTCAATGAATCGGTTTGTGTCGAAATGTCAATGAGTTTCACTTTAATTGCCTTTTCCTCTAATTTCTCATCCGTTTGATTACTTTTGTCGCTCGAAATGACACTGATTTGACAAAAGGCGTCCACCGATCGGATCTTTGACTCGTATTGAGTAAACCCATCCTTAATTGGCGTCGATTTCTTTGAAGTCTGAGTTTGTTTTGTCGAAAGACTTTTTTCATTATTGTCTTTTTTCAAAACACCATTAGTTCTGTCAATAATGAGTTGATTTGTGTTTTTCGATAATAACTTCAATTCACTGATCAATTCATTTAAAATTTGTGAATAATTTTCTGTTGAAAAGTGTTGGCCATCGGTTTGAACTGACTTTGTTTGCGGAAAACTGATGGGAGAAGTAGACCTCTCAATACAAACACAGGTCGTCTCATAAGATATTTGTTGAATGCCTTCTATTGTGTCAGAGGTCGCCGGTCTCTCATTAATGTCTGGATTAAAGAGTGACTGAATTACTTGTCTTTCATTTGAATTGAAGTCCAATTGTTTCGGTTCGCTTAAGAGGAAGGCAGGACTAGTGATAGGTTCTGTGTCGACATAATTACTTGAGTGGGAGTCAATCCTTTTTCTACTAGTGTTTGGTTGTCTGAAAGGCGATACGTTTGACAAATAATTCAAATAAATTGATTGCAACTGATTTGTGGTCCGATCCATGACTTTCTGTTTTGTGTTTCTCTTTTCCTTTTCGACTAATTTCTCCAATTCTTCGATGATTTCTATTTCATGTATTAATGAGTTTCGTTGAAAACCAATTATTGAACTCATTTTTGATTATTTCATCGGAAATATTCGTGTATTGGACTGTCGTTAAGTTGTTTGCTGTCATTGAAAATAGTGATCAAAATATAATTATATTTTATTAGTCATTAAATCTAAAGAAATTCAAATTATTAGACGTTTTTAGCGAAAAAAAATCAATTATATTATGAAATCATTTATTAATTTAAATAACTATTTGGAAAGCATTTGAAGTATTCTTTAATTTATTTAAACCAATCAGAAATAGCAATTTTAAAATCTAAATACTGATTAGTTAACTAGGTGAATAATGTTATTCATTTAACTCATTAAAAGTTTCAAGGGTTATTATTTGAGTCGATGATCAAGATATCTTATTATTATCTCTACTTGTAATTTTTGCTCAGCCTCTTCAAATATATTTAATTAACCCTTATCATATTCATAAATAGCAATTAATCTTGTTATTCTCTCAAAATTAACCAGAAATTGCACCGGGTAAAACCCAAAGTGGCAGGGAATTCCTAATTAGCCATATTTTCAGCCTATTTACGACTTAGCAAATAATGAAAGTCAAAGGGTTTGCCACCCCTTAGGCTTATATTTTAAATCGTCATAAAAGTGATCGAGGGTTCAAATTAGAGGTCAACATTGAAATTAGTGTAATTCCAGTCTTAAGAATGGATTGAATAATGATAATGATTTTGAAAGACAAAGCATACCTTTCCTTTCAGGTTGAGAACCAGTTTTCTCTCTGAACCAAATGACAGGCTTTCGATATTCCAAAAGAAATCTCTGAGCAGTTTCTTCACCGATTAGAACAATGCCTTCCGACTCATGTAAAACAATAGCAGGTATTGAATCCCTCGTAGCTATTGATCCGTAATATATCCAGAGTTCAATTTCTTTGCCAAAACTGGACTCGAACTCCAAAATTCTTAATTTGGAATATTTATCAAATTCTGTGTAAAGGCTGAGCTCAAGCTCTGCTAAAGTGTTGGCCAATTGATACAAATTAATCAAATTCTCTCTATTTTTGTCTTTTGATGAGAAAAATACTGATATTTTAATTCTATTCGACATAACAATGAATTCAATGCTCCCTTCGATCGGCAGATGTTTGTTATGGGAATCGACTTTGTTTTGCAAACCATAAAATCAGTTGCTATGAGACATCACTTTTGTCTTCACTTATGTTTTTTCGAGACAACGTTAATGTAACCACATTTTGAAATCATTAGGACTGGTAGTCAAGGTCTCTCCCCGACAGACCCTCTTTTAACATATTTTATGTGCTCTAACTCTATGCCTGTGGTTAACAAACTTTTATCATTCTTCCATTTAAGCGAAATAAAATCAACTAGAACTAATGCAACCCTATCAATAACATTCAGCAAGTTGAGAATATGAACTAGTTTGAATAAAATTCTTCGCATTTATTAATAATCGAATATATATATAACAAACAGTTTTTTTAAATCAAACTAGATTATCTTGTTTAATTAGGTAGCATTGTTCAACTAGATATTAGTTTATTAATGTTTATTAGCATGTTCAAAACAAATTATACAATGAATTTGATTTCACGAGTGATTCAAATGAGTAATTAAGTTTGTGTCAAATGACTAATCAAGGACCATCAAATCAGCTCTTACTTGCTTATAAATTATTCTGACGGAGAACCAAATCAAAAAAAGTATTAATGAAATAATTACATCAATCAAAATATTTTCAAATTCTTAACAACCGATCAATAAATGAATTTTAAATAAATTTAAATTTTGGTAAAGATTTTCATTGATTCAAATCTTTTCAATCGATAATATCTAATATTTAATGCATTTTTGAATCAAATTTTGTTAAAGTTTTGTGTTTTAACTCAAAAACATAAGTAATTTAAATGAAAATTGAGATCTAAATGTGATTTGAAAATCAAATCTCTATATTCTGTTTATTTTTCAAATTATTGAAAAATTATGACCAGTTTTTCAGCCATTCAATTGAGTAACAGTCTTATATAAATTACAAGATTCAAAATTAAATCCTTCGATGATCGAGGAATTTTTTGGGTTCAAAACCATGAAAGAACTTTTTTGGCTATATTGGGGCCAAAATAAGTCTAATTGTGGCAAAGCTTTTCTGAAAAATGAAAAAACTCATCAGAATATTGAAACAAAATTGAATTCAATTAATAAATACCCGGTTTTTGCAAAATGGGTCCAACTTCTCATAATTTGTTTGGAAAAATCAATATCGAGTTGAGTGAAGAGTTGAGGTTTTCTTAGAGGATAACCGAAGACAAAGGGAACTTCTGTGTAGTGAACTGTACCCAACCATTCGCCAAACTGACTAGACTTAGGTCTGTGGTCATACAAATACATGTAAACCGACTTATTTCTGGCTACCATTTCGTCGGCCAAGAATATCGTCGGACAGTTGATAACTGCATTTCCAAACGCTTCAATCAGTCGCTGGACATTCTTCTCCGGCGAATCACTGTTCGGTCCATTGATATAACTCTTGGCAACAAATGTTAAAAGATCTTCTTTGATATCTGTCTTGTTTTTGATCAAGTCAATAAACATTTCTCGCGTTTCCTTCAATGTCTTGAGTTCTGGATAACTGTTTTTCTTGAAAAGGTTCGGATTAAGAATGTATACGAAAAACGATCCCTCATTTCGGACCAAACCAGTCATCAGTTCCTTCATATTTGAATAGGCGTTGTCTTCGAAGATGTAGTCCATTGGCGGTACAATATCTTCATAATAAGAGTCGAGAGACGGCATGAATGGCATATAAGACGTCTTCAAGAATTTATTCGATGCCTTCAATCAAATCAAATAATATATAAGTTTTTCAATAGTTTATCACATTTTATGAATAAATTGAAAGCAAATTAATTGATTCAAAATTTTCCAAACTTTTGCTTTAATTTGAATTCACATAAAAGTTAATCAATTGCTTACGTCATAGAGTTTGTCAAAACTGGTATTTTTCAGACATTCCACTGCCTCAGGAGGAAAGGTATCTAAATATTGATCGTCTTCTTCGTGTAAACATCCAACTATTTTTGCGAATTTTTTGGAATTCCCAAAAGTTTGAGAGGTTTGTGGCAAAAGGAAACTTCCACTTTGGGTGATGGCTCTCGAGAACAGATTCTTGGTCTTATTATATGACATCAGTATTCCAATACTAATAGCACCGGCACTCTCCCCAAATGGCACTAATTTGTTGGGGTCGCCCCCAAAATACTCGATATTGTCCTTGATCCAATTGAGGGCTAAAGACTGGTCATATATGCCCATATTGCCCGGCGCCTCTTCATTGCGAGAGTTCAAGAAACCAAAAACTCCTACTCTGTGTAAATCAAAAATTAAAACATCAGACTTACAAACCTACTGTTTTTTATTTGAAAACTGCAATTATGATATAATTAACCTAGATTCATCAAAATTATATATATTGATAGATTCTTACCTGTAATTAATAGTGACGACCACCACATCTCCATAAGAAGCTAAAACTCTGCCATCTTTTTCGTGAATATTAGCCGAATTGTAGAGAAAGCCCCCGCCATGAATCCACACCATAACTGTCCTCAATTTCTTCGGTTTGATATCAGGCGTCCAAATATTAAGGCTGAGACAGTCTTCAGACACATTTTTGGTGATGTAATTCATTTCGACGATTGAGTTCGGAATAATCACTTGCGGACACATTGGCGTAAAGTCGAAAGCATGTCTCAAACCGGACCATTTTTTGACCGGCTGTGGACTCGAAAATCTCAGTTCTCCAACTGGTGGCTCAGCATAAGGAACACCAATAAAAGAATGAACATCTTTATCAAAAACATTGAGAGTCTTTCCAATGAGAGCACCGCTCAGTGTCCGAACAAACACTTCACTGTCACTCCTATTGAGTTCTCTTTCAATAAGAGTTTCATTACATTTGCGAATATTTTTCAAGTTTTGGATCAAAGAATAGAAATCGAAATTCAAGACAACAAATGCCGTCAAAAATAAGAGAAAAGCTATGAATACAAAAACTAATTTATAATTTATTCTCTCCATTTGTCTTCAATTAAATATCAAATGATTTGAAAGTTTTTAATGAAAATCGTCTTATATGTGAAAATAAGTCTATCTATTCATCAATTTCAAGTCAATCGACAACTTTTGCATAAAAAGATGACTTTTCGACAAATCTGTTCGAAATGAAAATTCAAAACATAATCACAACTTATTTATTGCGGAAAAACTTTTAACTTAATGGAAAAATAATCGATTAATAATTTTTTAGATTATTCCCCAAATTTTCAATTCAATAAATCCTTCAAAAAATGAATAAATAAAAATCATGTTTTCAGTACTCTTTTTATACTCAAAGTCTAAAGGACTGAATCATTTTGAGAGATCAAGAATTAGTTTCGAGAGAATAATAACCCGGAGTAAAGAGTTCTGATTTGAGATTCAATTTTCGTTAATTACTGACGTATTAAAAAGAAATAGATTTTCAAATTTCCCGTACATTTGAAGGACTAATGCATTGATATTTGATTTGAAGTTTTAAAAAAGATATAAAAAAGAAAACTTTCCTCTTTTTGGTTCTTTATAATTCAAAACATGTTTTGCCTCAAAGTTATATTTAGAAAAAATAATCCAATTTCTTCTTAGAATACAAAATCATTCTAAGATTAGAGCAAGTACAATCCTTTGTCATGTCTTGTCATAAATATCAACAATTATTAAACAATTGATTAAGGGAAGAGATTTTCAGAAATCCTTATAGATTTTGCAAAATTACCACCTCATGGGCCCCTCGGTTAGAGTAACCCTAAAACGGGAGAAGCCACCAAGATTAGTATAACTGAACTAATTGTCTAGGTAGAGGTCGGACGACATTTCTTCGATCAACGATTATATCCAAAATAGTCGGCACAAAGCCCGACGACAATCAGGAAAAGCATAACACATCCGATTGAGAACTACACAAAGATTTCTTAATTTTCTAAACCATTAAAAATATAATCCATCACAATTTACTTGAAAATATTTCCAACTCGTCAGTGGAAAAAAGTCATAGCAATAGATGCCAATGACTGGACCGGACAGACATTCAATGAAATTAAGTAACTGTTGATAAAAGTGGAAAATAAAATAACAATCAGTTGATCTGATTATACAATCAAACAATTCAATACATTTATGAGGACTTACTTTCCACTTATGGTTGAGCCTCAGTTTTGCGACACAACTAAAAGAATTAATCGGAACGTAAAAACGATGGGCCTCGAGGGACAACCTTGCTGAAAAGCTGGTGATAAGGTAAATTAGAATGACTCCGAAACATCCAACTATTAATACAGCAAGGCGAAACAGGAGAATTCCCCGCCCATAGAAGAAAATAATATAAGTGAGGATAGCAGTCATGGAAGAGATGAAGTAACTGATTGCCATAATATATTTGAAGAATTCGTTTGATTGGTGAGTCAAATGTGCTAGCTTCTTATGAATTCTAATCAATATGTTTATATCGATGAAACTTATATTTTTCATTTCTGCAAACAATTGTCTAAATCTAAGATTTATATAAAAGTTAATGAAAAAAGATATCGAAAACGAGAAGACAATGAGCGAGGTTACTTTCAGTGCCCAATAAGTGAGTAACAAAAACCAAATCAGAATAGAAATTAAATAAATATCATATTCTTGTTTGACATAAGCCATGTAAGAGTAAAAAGCATACACACAACAGAATAATCCGACACAACTTATTCTCATTATTCTCAAAATGAATAAATCGATAAATTTTGAGATCTGACACATTTTATTCATATTTTGTTGTGTCAAACAGTGATCGGAATCCTTTTGCATTGAAAGGAATTCAATTAAAAACTTTAATTTTCCATTTCGTTGAGCTTTAATAAAATTAATTGAAATCAAGTTAAAAAAAATATGTTTGATTTAATTGAATCATGGCAAAATTATAATGTGGTAAATACCTACCGATAATTATGGTGGTTTTAAAAAGTGTAGACATTATTGAGATTCCAAATAACACCAAATTAATTAAAACTCTATCATTAGTGTAAAGAAACGGATCACCAATTAGTGACCAAATTCTTGGATTTGAAGTAATTGACGCAAACAAAAACCGGAATGAAGTCAACCACAAGAAAAGACAAATTAACTTTTCTCTGGACTCATACTTTTGAGTTCTGTTATCAAAATTTATTAATTGTTTGTTTCGGACAAACGATTCAAACTTTGAAACAAACATTCTTTCGAATTATGAAATAAAATTCAAATTATATTCAAAACTGAATATCTTTTATATGAAAATATTTCACATTATATGGATTTTTCGAAATGAATGTTTGTTCAAAATTATTCTAACCAAGGTGATTAATGATATCAAATAAATAACTTATTTTGAGAAAATCGAAATACAATAAACATTTTCTTATTATTCTTATTATATTTTATTATTTAATTTCATTCGTAAATTGTTTTCATAGTATATATACATAAAATCGTGAGTGAAATATTGACCTTCATTATTTTTGGTAAACAAAATCGATTTTTCTACATAATATGCAAATCATGCAAACATAATAATTAAGATATTAGATGTGCAATCAAAAATATCCCAACCTGGTATTTAAATGAAACGAAATGTCTTGTCTTACATTTCATAACTATTAAATACACATAAAATAAATGTTTTAAATGTGTTATAAGTTATTTGTGAATACACTCATAGAGTCTGAGTTAGTTTTCAAGACTTTTTTTTACTCAATTATTGACAATATTCTCAAACAAACAAAACATTAAAAACATTTATAAATTTCATTTGTATTGTTCACAAATGTTGATAATTAATGGATGAGTTTTGTCCGATCATCGACTGTATCCAAAATAGTCAACACAAAGTCCGACGAGTATAAGGAAAAGCATTACACAACCGATTGAATACTAAATCAAGAGTATCACAAAAAATGAAAAATCATTTTAAAAATATCAATAAATTTACTTGAACAAAGTTCAAACTTGTCAGGGCAAATAAATTGTAACAATAGATGCCAATGACTCGACCAGAAAGGTGTTCAATAAAATTGAGTAACTATTCAAATGAGTGAACAATAAAATTACATTTATTTAAATCTTATAAAATTAATTTGAACCATACTTTCCATTTATAGCTCAGCACTAGCTTTGACCGCAAATTCATTGAACTGAGCGGTGAATAAAAGCGATGCGCTTCGAGGGACAGATTGGCTGAGAAACGAGTCATCAGATAAATTAGAATGATGTTGAAAATTCCAACTATAAATACAGCTAGGCGAAACAAAATAATACCCTTTCCATAAAAATAAATTATATTTGAAAGGATAACAACCATTGTTCCAATAAAATAACTGTAAGCCATCATATAATTGAACAATTCATTTGAATTACTAGTCATCAAGCTCAATTTGTCATGAATTCCAATGATTTTTGTTAAAGTCATCGAATTTTCATACTTTAAAAATAAAAACAATTGTTTGAATCTCAGACTTATGTAATAATTGACAAAAAATATTATTGAAAACCAAAAGATAATAATTGCGGTCACTTTTGACGCCCAAAAGGATAGTATTGGAAACCAAATTACAATTGAAATCAAAGGCATTTCATATTCTTGTTTGACATAAGCCATGAAACAGTAGAATCCATAAACAGAGCAAAACAATCCGATACAACTCATATTCATTATCTTGAACACAATAACTCCGATGAATTTTGAAA
>JAQFXL010000495.1:0-20179 GCA_034693445.1 Edwardzetes edwardsi
GAATTCAAACAAATGTTTGTAGAATTGAAGAAACATTTTCCTGAAAAAATGATTTATTCCATTGATTGTCATAATTGTCCAAAAACTCAAATAAAACAACAAATCGATTGCATTGAAACTGAAAAAACAATTCTCAACCAAAAATTGATAGAAATATCGGAAAAAGAGATAATTTTGGAAACATATCTAAACCAAAAAGAAAATGAGTGCCGAAAAGTAATTGATTTTAATTTTATAATTCATATCTAAATATCTCTACAAAACAAATGAAAAAAACACTCGAATTCACAAAATTTTAGTTTAGTTTCGACACATTTTTCTCATAATTATGTTTCTGGGAAATGATTTCAAATGACTGCTCTTTTTTCACATCCATTGACATTTCTCCAATTTTTCGAAGCATTTAATGTAATCATTAGTCAATGTCAAATCATTAGTGTAGTCATATTGAGAGTACCAAGAACTCGCCCTCTTGCAAAATACTTCAGATTGTTTTGTAGTGGTATTAAGGTAATTTTGCAGATTGATCATGTTAGTTTTTGAAACTTAGGCCCGTCAAACATACGAAGCAAAGATCGAAAGTCTAAATGAAGAACACAAAAGAGTAGAGAATGGGCTAAGACTCAGAATGAAAGAAATGGAGAACCAGACCTCAACCACAGTCAATGAGTTGGAAATGGAAAGAAATCAAATAATCAGAGAATTGGAGCAATACTTGAATCAAATTCAAAGCAATGAAATTGAATACAGAAAAGAGATCAACAAATTGACAGAAAATGTGAACAAAATTGAAGCAAAAATATCAGAATTAGTTGAATTTGGAAATAGTTTCGACAAATTGAATGTCGAAAAGTTGAAACTGAAAGTAGAGGTCAATTCTGTTCAGTCCAATGAAGAACAACTGAAGAAAAAGTTGAATGAAATGATGGAGAAAGAGGCGGCATATAAGGAGACCCTTTCAAATGCTGACAAAATCATTGGATCGGTTGAACACAATTATAAGCAACGGATCAATGAATTGGAAGCCTCGGAGACAAAGCTTAAGATTAGGATCACACAACTTGAAGACACGGAATCGCGGTTGCGCTCCAATCTTAGGACTGAAAGGAGAACCAGTGACTCATATGGCAAAGCAAGTGACCTTGTTCAACAGCTTATTGACTCCGAGGCTCGAGAGTCTACATTAAAGCAACAAATTAAAGGACTCGAACTCAGAATTAATGAATTGGAACAGAATTTGGAAGAAGTGAATCAAACGAAAAAAAGAATTGAAAGTGAGTTGAAGGACCAAGATGAACTCGTCTCCAATGTTCACCAATTAAAACAACAGATTGAATCTTTGAAAAAAGATCTGAACAAATCATTGCAATCTCAGGACTCAATTCAAAATATGCTCAAAGAAACCGAAAAGTATTACCAACGAAGAGATGAAGAAATGCAAACAAAATACAAGTCATTAGAAGACGAAAAATGCGATTTAGAGCTAACAATACAACACTTAAAACATAGTTTAAGACATTCACAAAATACTCATTCTTTCGCTTCTTTTTCCAATAATAATAACAACTCAATGGAATTGAAGATAATTCAAGACATTAATGACTCAAATGAATCAAATTCTCCAAAAAATTTTGAAAATATTGAAGAAAAATTCGAAACAATATCTAAAACTATTAAAAGCGAAGATTTGGATCAAACTTTTCTTAATGTCGAAAAATGTCTGAAGAGAGCGATGGCTGTCATCACATTAGAGATCAAACAGAAAGTAAGTACTCGTCCTGTAATGACAAAGAACCACAATCACATTTGATCTGATTTTTAAAAGAGATGTTCATGTTGTTAACCCGGAGTAGGGGTAGGGCTCAATTATCACGAGACCCATATATTTGCATTTTCCTTCTAAAATCTAAAATCTATTTTTGTGTTTAAAGGATATCGAAGACAAAAGCGATAACTGTGTGGTTGCCGTCACTCCAGACTCTTCCTCACAGAAAGTTAAAAATTTCCAGGTATTCCCAATTTATATTATTTTATTTTTTGTAAATTCCTTAAAATTCAAACGAAATTATTTGTACAGAATTTTAAAGTGTCGGTTCAGGCAAAGAATGGCTGTTCATCAAAGACACCCAAAACGTTACCATCAAAGTGGACGCCAATCAATAAGCCGTTAGCGCCGAAAAATTTTACAATTTTAAAAAAAGTGAGCTCTGATTCCCTACTCATCGGATGGCAAACCAATAAAGAAGATAACATTTCCGGATATCAGGTGTGAAATCATTTTCTATTCGTTTCTTTCATTTGCAGATAATTAGATAAATGACTAAATATTTGGATGAAAAGTCAAAATCTTGGAAATAAATGTTAAGACATTTGAATGTTTAAAATCTTTAATAAAATAACAGATTTTAGTGAACGAAGTATTGGTTAAAAGAGTCCAAAACCCAAACGCAACGAAATCATTGGTCCGTAAATTAGATTTAAACAAATCATTGGAAATCAAGATAAAGAGTATTTCATGTTGTGGTCAACTCTCAGAGGGAGTCATAACAGAATATCTGCCGATGTGTTGGATACAACCCTTATTAAAAACCGAATCAACAGATTATTCCAGCGATTCGAGTGACTCAAGTGAGTCGAGTGCCAATCAAATAACCCGTCTTTAAAGTTAAGTCCTATTAAACTAAAAACGTATTTCCAGTTCCTATAAATTGATGTAAAATCTAATTATTATTTATTTTGAATAAAATTTAATTTATTTGATGTTTAATTAATTCATTGAAAAATTCTGAATCTAATACATTGACTCACATCAACACAGAATCTAAAATTCTACCTGAATCTGAGATCTGAACAAGAGCATTTTGAAACATAAACATTCCTTACAAACGCTTTCAAACTTATATAAATTTTCTTCCTATTTCTTAAGAGATTTGTTCCAGACACATAACATTCAAGTTTGGAAAGATTCTGATAGTAAGCTAGGGAGTCGTAGGTCCTACGGGAGCTGTAGTAGTAGTCTCACAGCAGAGGCATAAGCAATGATTAATAAATAGCAATAGTTTAACGTAATTAGTGGCCGAACCCAATATATTTTTGACTCATTTTATTATAATTATATCGGTTGTTATGGAGATAGAATTTACAGCCAATCAGAGCTGAGCTCATAATCAGATCTAATAAAAAGTTGAATTTTTGAATTTATTTTCAAACGTTTTATTCTCAAAACAAACCAAAAATTATATTCAAAACAAATTCAATTAATAAATAATTATTTCAACTTTTATTGAATATTATTAATATTTATTTCAAATTTGGTATCAAATTATGGATTCAACGGAAACTAATTTAGAGGATTGGCTCTTAAGAGAGGAAAACGAGACCACTTTCGAAGACGAAGACTTACCACAAACGTAACGTTATTTGAAATTTGTTTTGTCGTTAATTTTCAAACGATTGTCGCATTGAATCAATTGTCAACAGATTCGGCAAAGATGTGGCCTTTGATGTCGAAACTGATACGCGAACTACCGTTGAAACGATAGCATCGATTTGGATGCAAATGGGGTTATCCTCTAATGAAATGGTTGAGCGAATCAAACAAATCAAAGAACTTCATATGACTGTCAACAGGAACTCATTGAAGACGGAACAGACGTCTTGCGATAAACTCATTCAATATAATGATAACAAACTTCAAGAGATAAATGCCATGCAATCGGATCTAACTCTTCCCCCGTTTGCGACACCGAATGATCGGTCACTGAAACAAATCGGACGAATCCTTGTCTACAAATATAATGAATTGATTTCACTTAAGAAGGAAAGACTCAAACAAATGAATGATTTGCTTCTAAAGAGAGACAAACTCCTGAAGAATATGAATATGAAGAGCAAAGAATGGAGAACTGCTACCAATATTCCGAACGAAGAAGAACTCATGCATTTGCAGAGCTATGTCTCAGACCTGAATAAAGAGCGCACAAAGAGGTTCAACAAATACCACTCTTTCCGCAAAATACTGGAACATCTGTTCGCCGAACTCGAGAGGGAACCCAACACTGAATTTGAAAGACATTTACTGTTCGAAGAGCCCGAAAACTTTATTCTGTCCGACGAACACATGAAAGGCTTACAGTCTCTGCACTCAGAACTCGAGTCATGTTATCAACAAAATAACGACAAACGAAAACAAATGGAAAAGAGTTTGGAATCGCTTTGGAATAAACTGGAAGTCGAACAGAGCTATAGAGATATCTTCTATCGAAACAAAACAGGAATCAAACCTTCGATTTTGATGCTTCTCGAAGAAGAGATTCTCAAATATGAAGAACTTAAGCGACAAAACATTGAGTTATTTGTCAGTAAAGTTCGCGAAGAATTGAACGAATGGTATGAAAAATGTTTCATTTCTGACGAACAAAAGGAGACATTTCGACCATTTCTTGAAACAAATGATTTCTCCGAAAAACTGCTCGATTATCACGAAAGCGAGGTTCGAAAAATCCAAGAATACTATGAGGAGTGCGAAGATATGTTCGCCAAACTTGAAGAGTGGCACCAATTATGGGATAGATTTAAAGAACTCGAAAACAAAGCCAATGACCCGAATCGGTTCAACAATAGAGGCGGTGCTCTCCTCGCAGAAGAGCGCGAGAAAAATGTAATTAAGAAAAAATTACCGAAAGTCGAAAATATTCTTAAAAAGTTCAGCGAAGACCGACTCAAACAGAAATCGGAGTATTTCCTTGTCTTCGGAATTCCTGTTAAACAATACTTGGAAACCCAAAAAATGGAATACCAGGACATTAAAGACAATGAAAAGAAAGAGAGACAACGTCTCAAACAAATGGAACTCAACGGTCAACTCAAAGGCAAAAAAGTGACTCCAATTTGTGGCGGTATTGTCGTCAGGAAAACTCCTGTCAAAAGAACATTCACTCCGAGTTCTCCCGGTCCTAATTGTGGCTCAAACAGTAAAGTTCGTCGAGTGGGCGCTCCTTTGACTCCTTCCAAGATAAACAATGAGATCAATTGCCAAACATTGACCAAAAGAGCGAACCCTAATATTAGACATCCTGTGCCCAGAGCTCGAGCCCGTAATTTGCAGACTCAGATGAACCAATTGGCGGATACACCTTATATTGAGGGTTCGGTTCTCAGCATAGATGAGGACATGTTTCAGGTAAATGCCATTCAATCGCTTTCCAATTGTCTAACAATAAGTTTAGGCGCCGTTAGGGGATAGGGATAATGCGAACTCCACTTTTATCTCTGGCTCACAAAGACAGACCCCCTCCAGATTTGTGACAAAACGGAGAGAACCAAAAGGACAGCCCCTTAATAAACGGCTATCCAGAAGTTGTAATGATTTGTCGGAAGCGATTAACAATAAGTTGCAGATCACTAACGCTCGACAAATGGCTTCTATTCGAAGTACACCCAATTCACCACAACCTAAGTCTGGTTATGGATGTACTCCAAGTCGATTGCCTCGGATTGCAATTCCTCAAAGAAAGCGTCCATTTCTTATCTAAGCGCTATATTTAGCTATTTTATGCTCTTTTGAATCCAATTTTATATAAGACGTGAAGCACTAAAGTATTTCCTCCATAGCTTCGGATTCTTCACAATTCATATTCCCTTTAATTTTGTTTTATTTCAATATTCGAACCAATTTTTACTAATAATTTATGTATTTATTGATTGAAAAACATTTCATTAAAAAATTGAATTATTTTAACTCAAAATGAAAATAATAATCGAAAACTCGAATAATTAGTTTGTTTTCCTATACATTATCAGAGAGAGAGAGAGAGAGAGACGTAAGTTAGTGCTGAAAGTGATTTCAATGAGAGGTCACTGCTTTTGCTTTCAATGTTTACAAACATTGAGTGTTTCTGTCATTCATATGATTTAAAGCAATTGATATCTTAGTCATTATTCTAAAATTTGGTCACTTCTCTCAATACAACTCATTTACATCGCATTTAAATCTCAAACAATTATAAAATGACTTCGACTCCAAGAAGTGCTGCAGAAGAGTCACTCAATGGTAAGTCTATTATTTGTCTTTGTTTTGATTGAAGTCAATAAAATGAAAAAACGACTAATAAGTTGACTGATTAGACAACTGTCAAGACATCAACTCTTCGATATATACAATATTTTTGCTTTTATTGATCTTTAAATTAACAATAGTTTTGCTTTTTATTATTCAATCATTTTTTAAGTTATAATTCATTGAATCAAATCATTTGTCAAAATAAGTAAAGCTCTCAGAATTTGAGGCATAGATTGGCTTTGAATAGAAATTACCATGATACATCATATTTATTTCCTAATTCAACAGAACTTTTGAATTTCAGATATTTGAGATGTTTTATAGACTATATTAGAGTCAATTAAAAAGATGTATAAAGAAATAAATATTGAATGCAATGAATGCATGAAAGCCAACAAATGAATGAGTCATTGAATGAGAGCTCACATGACTTCATATATAAGTTCATTGATTGTGAAACGCATTGATTTGAATGCTTTCATTAATTATTAAAAATGATTTAAATGAATAAGTTATAGCTTATAGTTATAACTCATATAAATTATGAGTTAATCAACAAAACAACAGTAGCTCTGCCACAGCGGGACAATACCCACATAACACATATCACACTAAATATATTTAGCTTGATTATTTTTTCACTGCAAATTTAGTGAAAAATTTGTGCATTTATTCAATTTATTTAAACCTGATACAATCTCTCAAAATAAAGATTCGTCGCTAGAACATTTTTATTTGCTTTGAATTGGGGATCGAATAACTTAAGATTTCAATAAAATGGCAAAGTTTGAAAGATAGTTTTCGAATAACTTTAGCTTGGCAATCAAGGAATATTCAATACAGGTTTTCGTGGCAATGACTGAGAATTTTCTTCAGTCAGTCACTTGGTCATTCACCAATCACATGGTAAGGTGAAAAGTCAGCATTCAATCAATGTTTTAGGTATAGATTTTGATAAATAAAACCCTACAGTGAACAATGAACAGTGAACTTGCTCAATTTCTAAATTTTATCAAATCATTTGAAGTTGAAATCTGAAATTGTGGCAACTTTTTCATCAATTGATTCTAAGTTGTAAACATTACTAACAAACATGAAATTGCATCTTGCTTCTAATTAACAATTTCAACATTCTATTATCAAATGAGAGAAGTGCTAGAACAAATGCTAGAACACATATCTACAGAACCCATATTAGTTGCATCAAGATATGTCATCAATTGAATGAGAGTTGTGTGCAATTCTATTCCCCCCTCTTCTCATCTCTGCATAAATCATATAACAAATTAATTCTTATAACAGAGTCATGGGTTGAAGTGAATGGTTCGCAAGTTATGGGAACTCCCGTTCATCTGTTAACAAGAAGTGGAACGCATTCATTCAGAAGTTTGGAAAGACTTCTCTGTGAGGCTCAGAAAGAGAGCAATCAGTCTTCGATGGGCGGAAGCGCTCGAAATTCGCATAGTATTAGTCCAAAGAGTGCACAGAGTCCTGTCTTTCCTGTCGAGTCGTTGTCACCCAACGAATCTGTGTTTCTCTGCAAAGTTTGTCCGCATTTTTGTTTATTTTTTAATTCAAACTTTCAAACAATTAAACCACTCTTTGAATCATAAATATTGAAGAATTTGAGTTCAGTTCAGGTCTTCTAATCAATAAATTAGGAAATAAACAAATGTTCTAAATATATGTATTAATCAATTGCTAGGATAAGATACAAGTTCTAACCAATCTTGCAATAAAATAGTGTTTATTGAAGTAATAAACTTTTGTTTTGTTTCTTTGTTTGCATTGAAAGTTATCACAATTTTTTATGAAAATGAATGCCTTCGATGAACACTATTCTATTGGGAATTCGACTTAAATTGGTTCCTCGCGCTAGCAATTGGTTCTTGTATACGACATTTCTCTAGTTCCTAATTTATTGATCAGACTATAAGACAATTAATAATCTATTGTTTATTTTACCAAAAAAGGATGGACTGATTGATAGAAGTCGACAGTTGAGCACAGATTGGATTTGGGACTGGAGTTCAAGAGACCATTTGCCGAAGTATTCCTTCCGTTTGACTGATTTTAATTAAAAGATAATTTTGTTATAAAGAGAATGGAATTTCAATCAAATGCAACCCTTGAGAAAGAGTCGGATGAGTTTAAGACAGTGGGCAGTCCGAAGAGGCCTTTTTTCTAAAGAAGTTCTCTCTCTCCTACTTCTAACTAATATTTTGTCCCTATTGTTGGGGGCCGGCATCGGGTATACGATTTTGGTTCGAAGAGCCCTTTAATAAGTAAAACCATTACCGCTATAAACAAAGACAAAATGCTTTCATATTTAAGACCACTTCTATTGAAATGCTTTCATAGATTAGTGTACAGTAAAGGCATATCCTATCGATTGGTTTTTTATTTAATTTTTCGTTTATTGTAATAATAACTCGATTTTGAATCGCTTTTAAACTGAATGTCAAATAAGTTTCTATTCAAAAGACTTGTAATATATTTATCAACAATACTGAGAATAGTGACCGACTGTGGGCTCGGAGTATGAATTGATTGCTCCTCTCAACAACAAAACGGATATAACTTGAAATAGACTGAAATTTTGTGAATTCCCAATAAATTTAGAAATAGTTGAGTGAAATGTATTTTTTCACGAATTATATTTGAATTTATATACAAATTAGTGGAAACTATAAAAATATTCGTAATTTTATAAATAGTTTAATGAAAACCCTATCAAATTTAAGATTCATTTCAGCCCTATATGTATGATAACAAACGGGAAAGTGTCTCACTTTGAATCCGACTATTCTAGATAAGATCGCATTGCATTTTTAAAAATTGCAACTTGGTAAAATCACATATTTGACTAATCGATATATTTATTTAATATAAACGTATCTATAAATCGTATTCTATTAACAGTTGATATAATCGTTAATTAATTCTTACAAACCATTAGATTATTTGATGCATTAATTTGAGTAAAATTTCTGATATATTTGAGTGAAACTAATTAAAGAGAGTTTAGCGTAAACTTAATGACTGATTCAAAATGAAGTCATTAAGAGTGAAGTGCCGTCGAAAAAGTCATTTTCGCACGAATTTCATTCATTTCAGAATCGCTTCTTTTAATGAAATATCGCTTTTATCTTATTCTGTGCTTCAATTACACTATTTGTTTGAATTAATATTTTGTAATTTTTTAAATATGTATCGAAAAGTTTGTATATTTGGAATAATTCGATGTTTTTTTTGTGGATATTCTGTTGAAAAATAAATGTATAATAACTTAAGTAATGATCAAAATTATTGACTCATTTTTCTAATGAAACATTTGTCTCATCAGACCTTCTCTTTTACTTGAGTTTATTTTCAGTGGTGGTAACCGTTGGCGACCATTCATTTACATCCAGTACACAAACAATTGTGAGATAAGTAAGATTACTACCGAATCGATTGCTTCAGATTTGGTTTTTATGAAGTTATATAGCATCTGATTGAATATAATCATGGTAATTTATTTATGCTTGCGTTATTCTAATTTTAAAACCATTCTCTCAAAGGGTTTGTTAGCACTTCTAAGAAAACTTAAGTCTACGCCAAATAGAGAGCTAAGAATTCTTCTTCTGGGTCTCGACAATGTATGTCCACAAAAAAGATGGCATTAAACAGGTTTTATAACACTTTTTATTGAAAAGGCGGGCAAAACGACAATTCTTAAGAAGATGGCCTCAGAAGATGTAACTCATATAACACCGACTCAGGTATTCATTTCAATTGTTTTGTCCAACGATTGAGTTTCGCTTTTATTAGGGCTTTAATATCAAAAGTGTTCAGTCGACTGGATTTAAACTAAATGTGTGGGACATTGGAGGTCAGCGCAAGATTAGGCCTTATTGGAGAAACTACTTCGACAACACTGATGTTCTGGTCAGCACTGAATACAATTCTTAACTCATTCTATATTATAATATAATTCTAATATTTCTTAGATATATGTCATCGATAGCGCAGACAAGAAAAGATTCGAAGAGACTTCTGTGGTACTAATAATCTCTTTTTTTTTGACTCATGAGTTGCTTTAAACTCACTGCAAAAGTACTCAAAGTTTGGAGTCTTTGGTTTAATTTCAATTCCAAATTATATTTGAAAAACTATTTTTGATTTGAAAGCAATGATTGATTGCAATCAGTAATTAATTTATGTTTAGTATCTCTATTCTATTGCTCAAAATAGATTTGATTGACCAAGCTAGATCTCACAGAGGCTAGAGCACAGGTTTTGCACAAAGAGTACATCTTTTTAAAACCTTCCAATGTTTGCGAAGATTTGTTCGATTGGTTTAAATGCTAACCATTTCTATCACAGGAATTGAATGAATTGTTGAGCGAAGAAAAGTTGATAGGCGTTCCATTACTTGTTTACGCTAACAAACAAGATCTGTTCAACGCCTCTCCAGCAAGTGAACTAGCAGAAGGTCTGCACTTAATGGCCATTAGAGATAGGACGTGGCAGATACAACCCTGTTCTGCCATATCTGGCGAAGGACTTAAGGTTGAACTTTCAATTCTGTTTTATTAGCAACTGATCTGACTTTCAATTGATTACAGGAAGGACTCGAGTGGGCCCTCAAAAACATTAAGAACAACAAAAAGTGAATTAATTTGATATTACATTCAATTTAATTACTATTTATTAAATCTATTTCTCGATTGACTTAAATATCGATTTGTTTTTATTTAAACCAAATTAATGTGTAAAGCGTTGGGGGAGAGAGGGGTCAGTCAAACAGCAGTTTCGAGTCTAGTTCTGACTTAAGTCTGAATTTTTTTTGAATAAATTAAATAAATTTGTGGACAAAACCCAACTCTAAACTGACTGAGTGTCGACCCGTTCCTAAGCCGTGGCTCTGACACATTTGAGAAGAAAAGCATTTAGAAACTAAATTTTCATATTTGCGACGACTGCTTGAGTGAAGTCAGTGTTTGAGGCATATCCTCCCAGATCTCTGGTTCTGACTTTTCCCGATTCGAGTACTTTTTCCAACGCGTGTTGTATTTGATTTGCGTATTCGTGAAGATTGATGTGACGCAACATTTTCACCGAACACAACAACATTGCCGTCGGGTTCGCAATATTTTTACCCACAGCCTCTCCGAACGTATGACGCGCTCCCGGTTCGTATATAACACAATCAGAGCTATAACTGGCACCCGGAACAATGCCCGCGCCTCCAACCAGACCAGAGGCCAGATTGTCAATAATATTACCATAAAGATTAGGCATAACCTAAAGGTGTACCAAATGGTCAGTCATTTTAGATAAAGTGTTGGCAATAAAAACAAACCATAACATCGAATCGGTTCGGATGTGACACCAATTGCATACATGTATTGTCGATAATCATTGATTCGAATTCAATCTTAGGATACAATTGAGACATTTGTTGACAGGTGTGGAGGAAGAGGCCGTCTCCCAGTTTCATGATATTAGCCTTATGGACAACCGTTACTTTCCTGCGCTTATGTTTCGTCGCGTAATCGAAAGCGAATTTTGCGATTCTTCGAGACTTCTCTTCGGTTATTATTTTAAGACATTCGATGACTCCGGGAACAGATTCGTGTTCGAGAGCGCTATACTCTCCTTCAGTCTGTTCTCTGATTACATAGAAATCTAGATCTTTGTATCGGGTCTTAATTCCGGGCAGACTCTTGACGTGAACCACATTTGCAAACAGATCCAATTGTCGCCTCATTTTCATATTAAGACTCTGCAGTTCTCCAGCAGTGGAACTGAAAGGAGTGGACAAAATACCTTTGAGTGCAATTCCGTTTCGCTGTAAAGACTCGATAACAGTCTCGACGGGAACACTCATCGACGGGTAAATCTCACTATTCATGGCATTCAATCAATTAAACAGTGCTTAGAATAAGTTAAACAAACCTCAGAAATAACTCTTCGAATTCGACGGGAACTCCAATTGCACTGAAGATCTCTTTGACAGAAGACATGAGTTCTGGTCCGACGCCATCGCCAGGAATTAGAGTGCACTTCATTTTGGATTGTGTCTCAGCCTCGGGGTCTGATGGCTCCAATTTCTGACACAATTGTCGACTCAGGGAAAACTGGCGGTCAGTCACTGGTCTGACCACTTGCCTGACCACCGGTTGAATCCATGTCTGCAATTCAATAAATTTAATTTCAAAGTTAATTGAAATAATCGTTAAATACTTTTTTGATGGCATTATTTGAGAGCAAAGAAATTAATGTTTTGCCCAAAAATATTGACATTTAATTGGATTTTGGGATCAAATTAATAATTGATTTAATTGTTTAATAAAATTTGAATAAATTTAACGTTAAATTAAAATTTAAGTCAATTTAAATCATTTCAATCAAAATTGTTTTGAAAGACGAAAGTAATGATCGATTTGTTCACAAATATCAGTACAATGAGTGAGAACTCTATAACCCTTTAATTCATCCGTTTATGTTTCGCGGTTCCAAATTGAACAAGATCACTAATTACTAGTTAGTAATTACATTTACTGAACCAAATCAATAAAAGATGGAAAACCAGTTTTGAAAAAGAGTCTTATTTTAGACTCTAAATAAAATTAAGAGAATAATTGCAATCTTTCCTATAAATCATTTTTATGCCGGAATTCGTTTTTTCAAAATCGGAGGATTTTATTTTTCTCAACATTTTTGGATTCAAACGATTGATTTTTAGAAAATTTGTAGAATATATTAATTAAAATTAGGCTAGACAAAATACAGTCGTCAAAGAAAGGTTTTGGACACTTTCCAGAATAACTTCAGCCACATCAGTGCGATTCCAACAATGCTTCAGCCGATCAGGTAATAGCCAGCGGAATAACTTCAGGCAATGATTGCTCACATAAAGCTTACACTTGATTGCTTTATGTAGTGTATTGGGGGGGGGACTGAATAAATGCCAAAACAAACGCCATATAAAGCTCGTCCAATTTAAGTTGAGACAAAATAATGTTTGTTTAATAAACGTCGCTATAGTAACATAATGAGAATGAATACACATCTTCCAGTTTCTATGGCAACCAGCGGCTTAAAAAGTGTCAACTTATATTGGACGAGCTTTATAATATGCTTCTTTCGATTTGATTGGTTCTTATGAGAATAAATGGCGTTCGTTTCGGTATTTATTCAGTTTCCCCAAAATAAACAATAGAAGCATCCGATTTGTACGAAGGCTGACAAACAATCACTGTCTGAAGCTATCAACTAAACGGCTGAAGTATTGTTGGAATCGCACTTATTTGGCTGAAGTCATTCTGGAAAGGGTCCAAAAGCCATCTTTAACGACTATGAATTAAATAACTAGCCTTTATAGCATGGACGTTCTAATCATTTGTTACATTGACTTTTTAAGTAGATCTAACATTTTGTTTGACTGAATCTTCTCTTATTAGAGTAATTAGTTATTACAGTAGAAGTACTTTACAAGACATGCCTTAATAGTTGATGATTTTGGTTCTCCAAGTTTAGCTGTTGGAATCCATCCAGTATAGCTAATAAAGTGCCATGGTCCAATGAGGACATAAGAGACTTGAATCAAATATTTCCTGAGATTTCTTAAATTAATTGAGTGAAGACATCGAAACCTAATTGCGTTGATTAAAGTCTTTGACAATTAAATTAAAAAACAATTTTTTGAGTCAAAATTCAATTGAAATGAATTTATTTGATTTAAATAGAATACAATCTAAGGATGAAATTCATTTAAAACACATATAAGTAATAGAACTGTAAATTTTATCAACAAATGTATTGAAATCAATGATTGAAATCAATTTCAAGTTTCATATAAAATGCTTTTATGTGACAAATGACTAGAAATTGAAAACAGAGTCCAATGAGTGCTACAAATGACTGAAAAATTCAATATTTAAGATATTGTTTAAAACATTGTATAAACAGTAAAACGAGTCCTTAATATAAATTGATTTGAGATGAGCTCATCGTTTGAACAGAATATAAAATATGAGACATTCGTTAATACTTTAGGCACTGATTGACGTTTGCTTTCAATTTGATTATACAATAGATTTGATTCCTAACACCTATAGAGTCGCGAATCACGAATAATAGGTTCGAATCACATCTCTGATGACGGCTCGGCATATGGGACACTGACCCGGTCCTCGCCATTGCTTAAGAGCACAGTCATAGCACATACAGACGTGTCCACACATGTAAAGAACGCTGTTTATGGGCTGTTCGTAGCAAACAGTGCACTCATTTCCGATTACATTCAATGAGTCTATAAATTATAAAAATATTTTCATTAATAAAATTAATTTAAGATCAGAATAAAGGAGAAATACCAGAGTTGCTGCCATTGTTTAGATTTGTTGACTTTAAGTCCTCGCGATTAGAATTGTTTTGAGAGACAATCAACTGATGATTATTTCTAGAATTGACGATTTGCGCCAAATTTTGATCATTTTCTGGCATTTCATTGTCAGCGGTTCCTGAAGTCATTTAAAACAAAACAATTAATATTTGAAGAGTTGAGGAAAGGATTCAATAGATTTTTTACCTAAAACTTTGACTTTAATAGTACTGCCGTAGAGGTCAAAGAAAGGCCACATTTTCTGAGTGGAGTCGACGTGCATTAAAGTGGTGGCCGGCATTCGGTTCTTGGTCATTTGGACCTCTCCACTCTCCGTTATCTTGAAGGCCAGTTCGTCTCCAGCCTGAGGAGCGTTAGCCACGTCTTTGATAACAACCCAATATTCGGATCTGTCTAACAATTGGTGCGGATCTTCGGGTAAATCATTGCTATTGATATTCGACGGATCACAAGTGGTCAGACCGAAAGCTAGACTACCGGCGTACAACTCATCAGTTTGCAAGACTTGAAGCACAAGCTTTTGTCCCAAACGTAATGGTCTCTGAGCAAAGACGTATCCCTGACAGTAGTGACTGTTATTCCGTTCAGCAATACATCTGTTAATCGAATTAAATGTTAATTTGATTTTCTTTGATTAAAGCACTGGTAGTACTGACCTGTCGTTCGACAATCGAATATTACATCCCTTAGTCTTATGGAATGGCAAAGACTGGAAATTTGCATTTCTATAAACTTGAGGGGAAGGCTCTCTGTTCTCTCTGTTTATGTCAATCGTTGAGAGACTCGGAATAATAGTCTCGATTTCATAGCTATTGCGTCGACCGATCACTTGTTGTCGTGGGTCTACCGACTCGATTGAAACTGTATTGCCATAGATGTCGACCAGTGCCCAAAGAGGACAATTAGTGGTTACACCACTGAAAAAGATGCCGCGCTCTTCACCATTGATGCCGTAGTGAACGTCTCCCAACTCAGTCACATAAAAGAATAGGATATAGTCTCTGACGGCGAATCTTTCTCCCAGAGCTTTTGCCCAGTTTCCTGGCTTATTAGTCAGGTCTGGACAGGCATATTTGGGTAGACCAGAGCGATGATTGATGGGATCGTTTGTGGTGAAGCCGAAGCGAATGGCTCCGCTCCAACTCTGCGATATTTCGTTGAATTTAATGCAAACTCTTTCGTTGATACGAATGGGACGGTTACTGAAACAAATCCCTTTACAGAAACTGTCGCTTCGGTTGGCGATCGTCCGGTCAGCTGACAGGCGTATGTTATCGCCGTGGACAGGATGAAACAAAATCGGTGGCAAATTATTTGTTCCCGAGTTGTGTTGACGACGCAATTTAGGCGAACAGGCTGTCAGACAAAACATTTCTATTAATTCACAATTTTTTGACAAATTTTTCGAAAGACATTACAATTTAATAAACGCTTAAATGAAGCCATTATTGCAATCAATAGAAATATTAACAAACGATTAAAACATTTGTAAAAAAAACTCAATTGATATGAAATGAGAGAAACTCTGAATGCATTCAACACTTAATTTTTCGATTGAAAAATAAACAATTTTTTTTGTGAATCATTCAAAACGTCAACAGATATCAAATGAATTAATGCCTTATAATTACTAGACTCTAGACTATGCAAAGTAATCAAGGGATTCAATTCCACTTTTGTGTGAATTGAATGAATATTCAATTTTCAAGAAATCATTGAGAACTTGATTATTTCAGTTTGATTCAATAAGCATATAAGATTCATGGTCAAATAAATGAATTGCTAACAATAAGGTACAAATATTATGCGCTATACTTAAACAATGTTTGATATTTAGCCCAAATTTGAGTATATTTGAGGCTATTTTAAGAAAATTTGAACTTCTGATCAAAGATTAGGCGAAAAACTGGAATAATGTGAAAATCAATGACATTAATCCAGTCATAAAATTAAGAGAAAAAGTACAGAATAGGATAAAAGTTCAAAAAATTATACCCATTCTCCTAATCTTTTTGAATATTTTCATTTCGATTTATGAGACGATTGACTCAAAAATATCACAAAAGTATAGTTTTTAGACTATAGTCGTAGTGAACACTAAATTTCAAAGTTCTGAACACTAGTGCTGTGCTGTGAGACCGACGACTGGTTTGTCGATCGTTTGTAGTCGAGATGTGAGAAAGTGGGAGCAGTCAAGCAATAGAGCACAAGATATAAGCGGAAGTCACACACCCCTCAGCCGTATATTTAGCTATTCATTGCTGTAATGCATTACACATTGAATCGATTCTATTCGGGGGTCAGATGGTTAAAAAGGACCGGAAGACTGTCAATGAGGATGGAAGGGAGTTGTCCACATCCTCGGCGTTGTTGCCGACGCACTTGAAATGATTCGACAGTTTCTATAAGCTGTCCCTTTGATTCCTATGGGACTCAACACCAAAGTATACAAATGAAGACTATATGTCTATTAAGACAATTGTTTGGACAAAACACGCGATTCAATGATAAAAGAGATTATTGTTATTATTAAATAAAGAAATTATTTCCCGAAACAATGGTTCGGAAGTCAGCCAAAGATCACAATAAAAGATGAATTTCATAAGTGATTCGATTGACACCAAAATTATTGCAAAACTTTCAATGAATTCAAACGAATTTTAGACTTAAATATAGTAAGGATTGTAACGAAAATCGACTGCTCTCTGACTCAGATGTCTGGCAAATGATCGGAGAAAATATCAAAATTTGATCCAACAGTTGTGAGGAGTTGAGTGCCTACACCTGGATAACAGTCATTTCAATGCATACAACATCTGCTCCTTTCTCTTCAGTTAAAGGAATCAATAGAAGAGCAGACGTGAGACGCGTGTCGTCCACGCGATCCCTACCATTAGTTTATGTAAAGCTGCAAAACATACGCTTTGTTTGAAGTAAGCGTTTGAGAGCCGCACGCGTCACACGTCCAGCTCAGACACCATTTGGTCTCACAAACAGTAAATTAAGCGCAACTTCTGAGTCCCCCCATCTCCTCATCCGGACGTGTATTTCCTGTCAAATATCCTAACAATAGTTTATTTTTGAACGGATCTGTTTTGAATAGCGCTCAGAATAGGGCTCAGAGTAGGGCTCTATAGGCTATAGCTTCCAATTTTGCAGAATTCACAAAACATTCGTTAGATTTACAAATTAAGTACTCATTGATTGAAAATGTAATCAGTTATCGATAGCTCTTATATACCAAATATGTTCTCAATTAATAACAGACTGTTTGAAATGTATTAATATTTTATTGGTTTTACTCTAATTTACATAAAATATTAACAATTGTCTATCAAATTGTCGGCAATAACCAAATTAATCTCTCTCTCTATCTCTCTCTCTCTCTCTCTCTCTCTCTCTCTCTCTCTCTCTCTGTCTGTCTCTCCAATAAAAGGATAGAAATAAGAGGCTGCGAAACACGCGACCGAATACCGACTTAGAACTCAATACATGCTATTATTGGTGATTAGGAAAACATCTGCCCTCAAACAGCCCATTCACTGGAACTGCTGTGTGTAGTGGACAGCCTGTGGACAGAGGGCTAAGTTTCAGCTGTTAAACAGAGGTCACACTTATGTCTACTTCAAAGACGTGTATTTGGTTTGAATGAACCTCTCTTTTCGATAATAATCGCCAATATTTACATCAAATCAATGTTTTGAATAAGAAATTGACATTTTTTTTGCTCTTCAGATAAAAGTTAAAATGTAGTTTTATCAGCAAAAATGAGCAAGGAGCTTCAAAAATAAATTTAAATGAAAGCATTGATCGTGCAAGTTTTAGTACTTATTATGACTTAAATATAGTCTAAAATTCTTAGTTTTAATGAAACTCAAGTAAAATACATACGATTTCTGTTGTGGTTATTAGTACTCAATTCTGAACCCATGATTCAACTCAATTGCAGTTTGATTTTAGGATTTCCTAGAGTTAACTGCTTTTAGTGATTATACGATAAATAAAAACATTTGATTAAATTTCGGCGAATTTTAAATTCAATAAATTATTTGCAATCAATTGATATATACTTTGTTTTGATTTGATTTTGGTTTTAATTGTTAACAAAATAATTTGATATCAAATAACACGTAAACAAACAAATTGGGAAATATTCCTATTATTCCAGTGATGACCAAAACAGTCACAATTCAATTGATTGCGCCCTCTATTAGTCCTATATTTGTTGATATATTAGGTGAGTCAAAAAGTTAAGCTTAATTGTCGACATTCTTCAATTATCATTGATTTTATGTCATCAGAAAATGCCAAGAGCAGACTTTGGTAGATGATTTTGCTTTGGTAAGATTTGTGTTAAGCAAAGTCTTGATGTTAAAGACGTAAACTAGCACATATTTTCTTGTGCTTATAATTATCAGTTAATTGTTTGTTGTTTTTGATTAATCTGATGGCCAATGAGTGTAAACATTGGATTATTTTGATTCACTCTCTTTCGTCGCAAAACTTTTATAATTTGTTTCAAATGTTATGAAATGTTTTGCTCTGACTTTCAATTAATTTGGTTTAGTCTTCAAAATTGAGCTCTTCTTCAACCGATTTGTGATTAATTGTCACACATTTGTCAACAAATCTTTAAAAATAGTAAACAGAGAACTGATCTCTGTTTGAAGAAAATGTGGTTTTTTGTGATTCTTAGTTGGTTTGGATTAATCGGTATTAAAGACAATCAAAATAAAGTCCATTCAATTGATCAAAACTCTTGTCTTTCAGTTCAATTGTTTTTCGTGGTCTTATCCGTCGGTAAGCAATATGTCGATAATTTGTCTCAATATTGTTGTTAATGAGTGAATGTGTGCTTCTATTAGCGGCCGGACTCTACTATTTGGCCGAATTGGTCGAAGAATACAGTGTTATGTCCGCCAAAGTCATCAAATATATGATTTTGGTATTCATTTGATTGATTGGTTTCACATAAAAATTATTCAAAACTGGTTTTCCATTTCAGACAACTTTATTGATATATTTGTGTCTTTTCCTCTTCGAAGAGTTGCCGTCGAGTCTAATACTTTGCGGTGTTTTCAGTCATTGTATGCATCTCTTGATTTTGAGAACTTTTCCTTATTTTGATTTGACTTCAATTCCTTTCATTATATCAATCGGTAAGTGATTTATAAAATAAAACAAATGACTAATCGATTGACAGTTTTATTGATAGCAAACCATTTCTTCGCCTTTTCTTATTTCGGGTCAGTTTACTACCCGTTCACTCAAGTGAGGACTCGAATCAGTTTATCTCATAATAGTTGACTAATTGTTCAAAATTAATAGGTTCTGTCGTTTTTCACGATCTGTTTATGGCTCATACCTTTTGTATGTTATTTGGAATATCCATCAAATTTTAGTTAATTATTGATTTTTGTTTGAATTGAAGGCATTTTTCATATCCCTTTCGGCCAATGAGAACGTATTGCCCACAACTCTCAACGAAACAAAACCATTACTTTCTGGTAATTATTGTTTAAATTAAATTTCAAATTTGTAAAAATATTTCGTTTTAGACGAAAGTGATGTCGTTTCGCATTACTTCTCGCGAAGAGGCAAACGATACGGTTTACTATCGTTTTTCAATTACGCCAAAGACAGTCTTTTGCCACAAAGAGTCAAAAAGTCATTTTAGTCCATTCTTTGCCATCAATTGATTACCCGTTGAATTTCAAATATTT